>VTFQ01000021.1:27360803-27488256 GCA_036281575.1 Ancherythroculter nigrocauda
GTCAACATGGTCTGAAGATGATACGGTTCGATTTTGGTGAAAATCGGAGCAACGGTCTAGGAGGAGTTCGAAAAAGTAGGTTTTTAAAGAAAAACAATATGGCGGACAGGAATTTCAGCTGACTATGGAAAGTTTGATATCTATGTTCTCAGCATGACCCAAGGAATCTACTGAGATCAGTTTCATTACAATCGGTTAATATATTCAAAAGTTATTAGCATTTTTGTAAATTTTGTTATAACTTTTGACCACAAGGTGGCGCTGGTCCTAAACTTGGTATGCTCCTTCAGGGCATTGTGCTGATGACCCATACCAAGTTTCATAACGATACGCTAATGCGTTCGTAAAATACAGCATTTTAGCATAAAATTCAAAATGGCCAACAGTCAAAATGTCCGATATGTGAAAATTGGATATCATTCGACTCGGCATGATAACTTTATGATTTTTGGACAAACCCATCAGAAGTTATAAGCAAAAACATACATTTTTCATATCTCCGCACCACTAGGTGGCACTGCGCCGAAACGCTGCATGTTGCCTCAGGTCATGCTTGTGATGACATGTACCAAGTTTGGTCTGAATACGATAAAGCGTTGCGGAGATACAGCCTTATGTCTATTTTCGCAAGCACTACGTACAATTTGTTCGCGTGTTTTTCGAAAACGGTTTGAGGAATCAACTTGAATTCCATAACTTTTTGTCGGCATGGTCTGAAGATGATCTGGTTCAATTTTCGTGAAAATCGGAGTAACGGCCTAGGAGGAGTTCGAAAAAGTATGTTTTTTTGAAATTCAAAATGGCGGAAAGAATTTCATGACGGAAAATGACGTCATAGGGTGCATTCGATTCGTCTTGACCCAAGGAATCAGAGGAAAAAAGAATTTTGTTTCTAGCCCTTACGGTTCAAAAGTTATTAACATAAACATAAGTGCAACTTTGGACAGCTGGTGGCGCTAGAGGGATTGAGTTAGAGACTCCAAATTTGCTATGGACATAGCTCAGACTGTCCTCTAACTGTGTGCCAAATTTCATAACTTTCCCGCAAGCGGTTCTATGGGCTGTCATAGACTTCAAGAGCGGAAGAAGAAGAAGAAGAAGAATAAAAAAAAAAAATAAAAAAAAAGAACGCCAACAATAACAATAGGTGCCTCCGCACCTTCGGTGCTTGGCCCCTAAAAAAAAAGAACACCAACAATAACAATAGGTGCCTCCGCACCTTCGGTGCTTGGCCCCTAAATATAGCTGCAAGCAGCAATTACGGGGCCAAGCACAAAAACGGCACAAGAAGCAAGCCAACATGGCTGTGAGCATCAGACCCACTGCAACAGTGAGCAATTAAATATCTATTAAGATCATTTTAGGCAAAAGAGCTGAAAAATTATAAAAAATATTAGGATTTACTGGTTCATCACTTTTGACCAATAGGTGGCGCTGTGACCAAATTAATGTGGTATGGTCAGAGTGAGGAGACAATGACACTTGCAAAGTTTGGTGTCAATATGTCAAAGCATTGCAGAGATACAGACTCAACAGTGATTTCGGCTTCATGCCTCTAATTCGTTGCTGCAGTATAGGAAAAAGGTTATGTCTATCAACATGAAATCCATAAGTTTTTGCCAGCATTGTCTGAAGATGATACAATTCGATTTTGGTGAAAATTGGACCAATGGTCTAGGACAGGGGTCTCAAACTCGCGCCTTAAGTGGCCCGCGGGATGATATTTTGTGGCCCCCCACCTGACATCAAAGTTTAGTGTTAGTGCGGCCCGCGAGTTATTCTAAAACTTTTGTTTTATTTTGTTATCACTTATGGCAGTGGTCTCAAACTGCCGGCCCGCGAGACATTATGACTGATATGCAAAGAAAAAGTCACCGTTCTATGGGGGCATTCACACATTGCGTCACATAAGCGCCCGCGCCACATTCTCCTTCTTTCCAATGCGCTTTTGCTCCAGTGGCGTCTGTCGTTGTTATGCAACCATGAGCCGCCCTCTCAACCGCGTCGCTTCTATTATGAGCGCGCTTGCCTAAATAACATTAAAAGCTCTTGACTTTAAGTCACGAGCGTCGATTTAAAACCACCGAAACGCGTCCGATGCAACCATTAAACGTTACCGATGCTCAAACGGCATCTTGGACAAATGTGTCTCAGGCTGTGTGAGCAGAAGCGCTGCAGGTGTCTGTCAAGAAACAGAAGCATGTGAAAAAGCATTCAGGGAATGTATTTGTTCAGTACAGTGTTGTTCAGTGCAAGATTTTAATGTTATTTAAGCAAACATGAAGTAAGGGAAAATACTTCCACTAGATGTTAAAATCTAATAATGTATGTATGAGAGCTTTTTATTTTTTGGCAAAATAAAGTTTAAAGACTATTGCAATTAATAGCATTATATTAGTAGGCTATATTAGTAGTATTATATTAGTAATAGTATTATATAATTATATTACACTCTGTAACAATGAGAGAGACACTGCTGTTTACATTTAGTATGGTAAATAAAATATTTATAGTATAGGTATAAAAACATTTTAGTTGCCCTAATGAAAGTAAATGAGAAATAATGCAAAGGAAAGTAAATTTTCTGAAATGTTGCGCTTTCTTGCGCTTGAATGTTAATATGGCCCTCCTATGAGGTGTCAATCACAGAAATGGCCCCCCGCCAATTTGAGTTTGAGACCCCTGGTCTAGGAGGAGTTTAAATAAGTGTGATTTTAAAGAAAATCTAAGTAATGGAGACTTAGTTATGCTGACTATGGCAAAATTGGCATCAGTGTTCTCAGCATGACCCACGGAATCTAATAAGACCAGTCTCATTACAATAGGCCACATCTATATAAAGCTATTAGCATTTTTTAAAATTTCATTATAAAACTTTATGACAAGGAGGCGCTATCTCAAAACCTATTGTGTACCTTCTGAGCATGGTGCAGATGGTACATCCTGAGTTTCGTAATGGTACGTCAATGCATTCATATAATATAGCATTGTATATCATAATATTGTAATGTAGTTAATGGAAATTTTGTGCTTTGTTCCATTATAGCGCCACTGAAAGGAACAATCCCACTAATTTTTTTATGCGTTTTCATTTTGGAACTTAGTGTCACATCTGTATAGAATTGATGAGTAGATTTGACATTGATTAACAGAGATTTAAAGTGCATATTGCTGGTTAAACATTTTTTTCGAGATGAATATATAACCTTGGACAAAAATAACATATAAAAAGGTACTGCAGGGTTTAAAAATGTTTTGCAGGACATAAGGGCATGAATTTAGTAGATAAAGTGACGGTCTCTGTAAAAACCTTTTTTTTTTTTTCAGCGTCGCGTTATTTTACGTCACTAATGGGAGTCGTTTGCCGAGCTCTGTGTTGATTCAGTGCAGAGTAGGCTGGTATTCAGTAACAGCGGTCGTGAATCAGTGTGTTTTCGGTAGTTTTTGTATTCTATTTATCATCATAATGGTAAATGATTGTGTTTGTGGAGGTTGCACAAAGTCCAGCCTGTCAGGACATCGAGTCCAGAGGTTTACTAACAAGAAAAAGGACTCTGCTATCTTCTGTGCCAGTGTGTTTTGTGCAGGTGAAGAGACGGGACTTCACTTCTGCATCTGCTTCGAAAAACGCATTCATTATATGATTTCAACATTGTAATACTACTGTAAATTATGATATTAAATAAATGTACACACACGATGCTTCTTCACTGTTTTTACTTGAATCAATTTCAACACTGATGAATACAAATTATGTACACAAATGCATAGTCTCACACTCACACAAAACAATTTTGAATTATGTGTTGGTAATGTAAATACTCCAATTTCATTCATGCCATGTATGTAAACTTGACTGTAAACGTATATAGCCTATACATTTTAGTTAACACAACTACATAATCATGACGTCATATGCATCCCCACACTGTGATCGGCACATAATAAACTCATAACACATAATATAAAGGATAACATTACAAGAAATACATACTGTTACAATACCTAGGGTGTATAAAGCACACGACGAGGAGATAAGATACAAACAAGTCTTTTACTAGATAATCCAACTGGAGAGTACAGGAACAGGACAGGAACAAACATCAAGGTACACACGAACGACACCCGACCACTAACTTCTTCTTCTTCTTCTTCTTCTAGGATTTTATGGCGGTTGGCAAACCAACTTAAAAGGTGCATTCCCGCCACCTACTGAAATGGAGTGTGAAGCGCATACTGGAAAGGAAGTTTAATCTAGATCTACTCTTTCAAAAAAAAAAAAAAATAAATAAATAAATAAATAAATAAATAAATATATATATATATATATATATATATATATATATATATACATATATACATACATACACACACATTCATATACATATATATATATATATATAAATAAGAGTTTACACAGAAGGGAGTTTTACATTCTATTAAATAATCCTGTTTCCTTTAAAAATATAAATAACTCATGATAAATTCTTGATTGTTTGGTACCTTCTCCTAGGAGAACCTGAAGTGTCAGCTCATTGATATCTATATTTCTTAAGGCGTGTCTTAGCTGGGACCGCTCTCTTTCATAAGCTTCACATTCTATAAGCACATGTTCTACAGTTTCAGCTAACCCACATTTATCACACTTTCCATTCTCATGTTTACCAATTCTTTGTAAGCATTGATTTAATAAACAGTGTCCAATACGCATTCTTGTGACTAAAACGTCCTCTTTCCTGTTTCCGAATCTTCTTCTCTCTGAACCAACTTTTCCTTGAATGCAGTAAAAATGTCTACCTTTTGTTCCTTCATTCCATTCCTTCTGCCAAATTTCCTGTATTTGTTTCGCTATTATCACTTTAATTTCTGTTTTACTTAATGCCACTTCAACGTCAATTTGTGAATGATTTAATGCCTGTTTAGCCAGATTGTCAGCCTCCTCATTTCCTTTCACACCCATATGCGATGGAACCCATACAAGATTTACCAGAATTCCATACTGTCTTGTTCTGTAGAGACTCTGCATTACTTCGTTTATCATGTCTTGCCTTGCTGATGATGTTCCACTTTCCAAGCTATTTAGAGCTGATAGAGAATCTGTACAAATCACTGCCCTTGTTGGTTGTATTTCTTCTATCCACTGAAGTGCTAGACATATTGCTATTATTTCTGCAGTGAATACCGAAATATGATCTGAAGTTCTCTTTGACATTCTAATGTTAAAAAGTGGAATATATACCGCTACTGCTGTTTTCCCAAATTCTGGGTCTTTTGAACCATCAGTATATATTTGCACTGCATTATAATAAGTTTGATCTATGTATTGCTGTATACCTACATTTTCTAATCTATTTGTATCGTTATGCTTTTCTTTGAGCAATTGGATATCAATCAAAGGCATTGGGAAAAGCCAAGGAGGAATTGCTGACCTAGCCACAGTAGGGGCAACATTGAAATCACTTAATCCTATTCTCCGGGCTTCCTCACTGGCCTTCCATCCAAAACTTGATAACTTTTTATGTCCATATTCCCAACAGTCCTCCAACACCATTTTAACTGGGTGACTGTCCGAGTGTCCCTTTATGCTTATGAAATACCTCATCTTTAACTTGAGTCTACGAATTACTTGAGGCATTAAACCCATCTCTACTTGCATTGCTGATATTGGGGAGGATCTAAACGCTCCACAACAAATTCGCATTGCTTGAGACTGAATTGCCTCTAGTTTTACAAGCTGTGTTTTGGATGCAGTGCAATATACCATACTGCCATAATCTATTGCCGATCTTATTAGAGCACAATATATTATTTTAAGGGACTGGCGACATGCTCCCCAATCAACTCCTGCTAAACACCTCATAATATTTAATGCTTTTTTGCATTTGTCAACCAGTTTCTGTATATGTGTACTAAAATTCAGTTTCAAATCCATCCATATACCTAAAAACCTCACAACTGCTGTTTGTTTCACTTCTTGTCCATACAATTTAATGTTAATTGTAGGGTTACTTTTCCTTTTTGCAAAACAAATTACCTGAGTTTTATCTACTGAAAACCGAAACCCCCATTCATTTGCCCAGTTTTCTACCATTTCAACGGCATTCTGCAAACATTTTTCCACATACTTTACATTACGCCCTCTTTTCCACAGTGCTCCATCATCTGCATATAATGATCTTCCAATGCCCCTATCTACCTTTGTAAAGATGTCATTAATCATAATGTTAAACAGAATTGGACTGCTAACGCTTCCCTGAGGTGTACCATTCTCTATTGTGTGTATCTGGGAAAGAGCAGTACTTACTCTTACTTGTATAGTTCTGTTAAACAAGAAATCCCTGATCCAGTTATACATTCTTCCTTTAATCTCCATTTTTTCTAACTTAATTAAAAGTCCCTCTTTCCACATCATGTCGTATGCCTTTTCGACATCAAAAAATACCCCAACTAAAGCTTATTTATTTACCTGAGCCTTTCTTATTTCAGATTCCAGGCACAGTACTGAGTCCATTGTATTACGTCCTTTCCTAAATCCACTTTGATAAGGTGATAAAATATTATCCCTTTCAATGACATACACTAGTCTACTCATAACCATACGCTCCATTATTTTGCATAAATTAGACGTTAAAGCTATAGGTCTATAGTTATTTGGCTGTGTATGATCCTTGCCTGGTTTTGGAATTGGCACTATGACCCCATGTTTCCAGTCATTTGGTAACTTTCCTGACTCCCAAACCTTATTAAAAAGCCTCAAAATTGGCTCTAATGCTGTCTCTGATAAATGTTTTACCATCTCATAGCAAATGTCATCTCTGCCTGGAGATGTTTGCTTAACCCCTGCAAGCGCTTTTTTCACTTCATACATGGTAAATTCTGAATCCAACGTACTACCCGAAAGTCCTTTTTCCTCCAATAAATGAGGATATTTACTTAATATCTGGTCCCTAGCTTTCCTCACATCCTCTGATAAATTTGAATTACTATGAACTTTAACGAATGTTTCTGCAAACACCTCTGCTTTACCGCTTTCAGATAAAATTTGTCTATTATTATATTCTAATACAGGTATGTTGTAATCTCTTTGTATCCCGCCCATCTTTCGTATCATATTCCATAACTCACTTATTTCAATGTCTTCCCCTATTCTATTACAAAATTCCCTCCAATAATTTCTTTTAGACGTCCGAATAACTCTTCTCACTATAGCTTGTGCCCTTTTATAACTAACTAAATCATTAAAGTTAAGTGACCTTCTTACCCTCTTGAGTGCTTTATTTCTCCTTTTTATTGCCTCATTACATTCCTCATTCCACCACGGCATAGCTTTCCTCCTGCTGCCTGCCTTCCTCTTACCTATTACTTCTTCAGCTGTATTCTGAAGAACTTTGCATATTTCATTATTAAAAACATCAACATCTTCTATACATTTACTTATTTCCTTCATTTTGCTTTCACATAACTCCTTATACTTATCCCAGTCCGCTGACTTGAACCTCCACCTAATCATTCTTTCCCCCACTCTTTGTTCTATATCTACTCCAACTTTGCTACAAATAGGAAAATGATCACTTCCTATTGTACTTTGTTTTAGTACCTTCCATTCACATTTACTCGCTAAGCTTTCAGATACTATTGTCAAGTCTAATGCTGAATGCCTTCCCTTATACAAATCAATTCTAGTATGACTTCCATCATTAATGCACACTAATCTTCCCCAATCTAGCATATCTTCAATGATCTCACCATTATAATCTGTTTTTGCGCTTCCCCATATTGAACTGTGAGCATTAAAATCACCACACCACACCGTTTTTTGATTTCCATTTCCTCCTATACTTTCTAGAATATCCTTGCTTAACCTATCACATGGATTGTAAAAATTAATTATTCTAATACACCGTGATCCTTCCCATATTTCCACCACCACAACTTCTATTTCCCTATCTACCTCAACTGTTTTGTACCTAATTCCTTGTTTTATAAAAGTAGCTACTCCACCTCCATTCCCTTGATGTCTATCCCTCCGAATAGTAATATAACCCTGTATTAGAAAGTTATTTCTAACACACTTGAGCCGTCTGACAAACTTTACCGCTGCTCCTGTGATATTCTTTTTAATCTTCTCCTCCGTGACATCTGTCGGAATCCCTGATACAACACCTCTAACCCAATTCTTTTCGTCTGGTATCGAGCATATCACCTTATGTCCAATCATTGATTTTATACCCAGAGCTGATTTTTGCTGCCTACTGTCTTTACAAAACAGCATCATATTGCCAACCCTCAAAGTCTTAATGCTTTCGACCGTCCCTACCGTTTCTTTCAATGTTTTCGTCAGCTTCAACGGATTAATCACATTTACCGAATCAACAAACTTCAACAGTACCTTATACTCCTCTTTCCTTCTTCTAGCCTGGAGATTTCCTTTCTCACTGCCCGAGTCCCAGTTTTTCTTTCTTTTCCGATTTTCTACTACACTCCACTTACTACTTTCATTCTCGCCGCCTCCACTATCCACATCCTCCATTTCCGGATCACTTTCGGAATCTACGCTACTTCCTTCCATCAGCGCTCCAGTCACAATCCAGCTGTCGCCACGCCACCCGAAAAACCCCGACAACTAACTGAACAGATACAGAACCTTAAATAGACAGACTGATTAACTCAAATGACAGACAGCTGTGAAGAATGGGATAGGCCTATTTCACAAAATGGCGGCCGAGAACGGAAGTAGGGAAGCGTTTCTTCCGGTCGCGCCGACGCCCGCTACGATCGTCATTCATTACCATAATGGACCGCGAACAGCTCGTTTTTTCACAGTCATTAATTCACTTACCAAAAATAAGAATAACAGATGTTGTCCGTTTTGTTGATAGTTTTCAGGGAGATGTAAGACGATCGAAATTGGATAAAGGATATAAATTCTTTTTTGAGCAATTCATTTTTGATTATCAAGGTATGTATCATGTTAGGCAGTTGTCATGGCAGAAAGATCACTGTTGTTTTTATGAATGAATTTAAAAATGGTTTTAATAAAAAATAAAATAAAAACCTTGTTAACTGTGTATGTGTGTGTTTGGACACTTCAGTCTCAAACATTTTGTCAGGGAAAATTTCTATTAGGGCCAGGTGTTATAGGTCCTTACGAAAGCGAGAGGAACCACATCACCTTGAGGTAAATACACAGGGTTTAATAATAAATGCTATGTTTTCTAATAACCAGATTGTTTCTAATGTATTACTTATCTCAGTGTCCATATCAAAGAAGCTATATAGTTTAGTAATAACAGCACCACCTGCAGTTACGATTAACATAGCTTTTATATTATAGCAATGGCCATTTTAACCCTTGTGCATTGTTTTGGGCATTTAAAATTAAATTAAATGCTCATACTTACTATAGATGTACACACAAAATAAGTAAATAAACAGGAATTATGTCATTGTTAGTGTGAAATCTAATGGCTTGTTATTTTATTCATGTTATTTTAAGTTTTTTCCCAGTAGATGGCAGCAAACTTTACAGTGAATTCGACTTAAAATTTTTTTTTGCTATTTTAATAAAAACATGAAAATGAAGAAATGAAGGCAACTAAACATACCAAAACAATTGTAGACTAAAAAAAATAAAGGATTGATATTACATGTTAAATTATATAAAATGTAGTTACAAAATATAATATAGTTATATAATATAGTAAATAATATAGTGAACATTTCAATGTACTTCCTAAATGAACAGCACACAAGGGTTAAATAAAGATGTGAAATAAAAGTCTTTCTATCACGTTCTTCAGATCACACTTGAAACCATCACCCCACCTGAACTGACAGCATATACATGCTCATGTGCTGCTGGGAGAAATTTGTGCAACCATCTGGTTGCATTACTGTATCAGACAGCACATTTTAGTACGCTAGGCACCAAGAATGTTCCGGCTGCCCTTGCATGCACAAGCAAGCAGCAGTCCTGGCATAGGCCCCGCACGCAGGTAAAATAAAAAAGAAAAATCCTTCAAACAGATTTAATTTAACAACAGTTCATAATAAAACAGTAATAAATAATAAATCAGCAGTAATAAATAAAATAAATGTAAAGTGGCTAATGTGCAAATAAAGTTACAATCTTCCAGTAAAAATATACAAATGTTTTGTCAGGGCATAACTCCCGAACCGGTGGATGAGCTTGTGGTGCGTAAGCCAAAAGCCTCTGGCAGGAGTAGTGTGCAGTCAACCCTGTACAAAGCATATGGAGGTAATCTCCATATACTAATAACACACACCTTCACTTTAGGTAACGTTTAACACACGGAGACATGAACCTTTTTTTTTTTTAGGACCTTTGCCTGATGATGATGTCCTTGCTGGAGCAGCATCCCTCATTTCTCTTAGACCACAGCCGCTAATAGCTAAGATTGTCGATGGGATGTCTGCTGTAACAATGGTGTCATCAAAGTTCGGAGAGGTCCCCAAAGGTTCACTGCTTTCATACCAGTGTCCTGCTGTGCTGCCAAAGGATGTGGTTAAGCATCCAAATGCTCCACAGTTCCCCCCATTACCTGTCCCACAATACACACTCCCACAGTACAATTTTGTCCCTGGCAGCTGGGCTGAACTCCTGCATATGCAGAGTCTGGAGGTGACACCTGAGATGTCAGGGATCATTGAGGAGGGAACACGGGATCAGTCCAAAAGCCCCCTCTGGGTAAGCATGCGCCGTCTACGTCTTACAGCAAGTAAGTTTTATGAAGCAGCTCATGTAAGATCTGAAACCACTGCAAAGACGCTTGCTGGACGGATCATTAAAGGGGCCCCCCAGACAAAGGCAATGCGTAGAGGAGTGGAACTTGAGCCAGAGGTTCTTCACCGCTATGCTGCCACCTTCAATGTCAATGTCCTCCCATGTGGTCTCGTCATCCACCCCCATGCTCCACATCTTGGTGCCAGTCCAGATGGCAAAGTGGTGGACCCAAATGAAGAACCTCCCTATGGCCTGGTAGAGGTTAAATGCCCTGATGTGGAAGACATTGGAGAGGAATCACATATTGAGTTTGTTGGAGGCCAACCAAAGCTGAAGAAAAAACACACTTACCACTGGCAAGTTCAGGGTCAGCTGATGGTCACTGGCTTAGCTTGGTGTGATCTGGTGACAGATACTAGGGGTGACTTTACTGTAGAGAGAGTGTGGAGAGATGATGTGCTGATCCAAGAAATCAAGGCTAAAGCTGATGAATTCTACTTTGGCACATACATTCATGTTTTGCTAGGGAGAAAATAGGCAAGAAAAGGAGACAAACCAATGATGTTATTATTCACTGTTATATAGTCATGTTCGGAAGAAAAATCATCTGATTAGTCACGGTTAATTTAATTGTTTATGGGAGTATACTTTAAGATTTAAATATAATTTGTTATTATTCAATTTCAATTAAAATTTATGATATGTGTTATTCAGATCTTGAACATTAAAATGTAATATGCGTTATTCAGATTTTTGAACATTAAAATTATATTGTTGCAACTTACATTTCCCAAGCTGGAAAGATGAGAAGTCAGTCAATGTCAGTGTGTTCAAAATCTGAAAAAGGATGTTGCAGGTCAAAACAGGGTTAGTTTACATGTTAAAATTTAAAAATAATATTGATTAAAAAAAAAAAAAAAAAGAAAAAAGGTAAAATGTCATACATATAACTTAAAACTCTGTCTGAAACAAACTTACCAGAAGATAGACCAGTGTCACAAAGTAGGTTAGCTCAGGACAAGCTCTTTTCTGGTTCTGTTAAAAGGAAATTGAGAGATAATGTGTCTGTCATAAAATGTGTGTAGGTGATGTATTAATGCTAAGTTCTACGTGACCAAAATACAAAATAAAGAGAAGGTGAAAATTAGAGAAATTAATTACCTAGTAAGGGATGAGGTTGACTGAAGATTTTTACAGTATATTTTACACACACTGTTGATAAAAAGAACAATGTTAATGGCTATAGATGAGGAGGTGGCCGATGTTACTGGCTGGAGATGAGGAGGTGGCCGATGTTACTGGCTATAGATGAGGAGGTGGCCGATGTTACTGGCTATAGATGAGGAAGTGGCCAATGTTACTGGCTGGAGATGAGGAGGTGGCCGATGTTACTGGCTGGAGATGAGGAGGTGGCCGATGTTACTGGCTATAGATGAGGAAGAAGTGGCCGATGTTACTGGCTATAGATGAGGAGGTGGCCGATGTTACTGGCTATAGATGAGGAGGTGGCCGATGTTACTGGCTGGAGATGAGGAGGTGGCCGATGTTACTGGCTATAGATGAGGAAGTGGCCAATGTTACTGGCTATAGATGAGGAGGTGGCCGATGTTACTGGCTATAGATGAGGAAGAAGTGGCCGATGTTACTGGCTATAGATGAGGAGGTGGCCGATGTTACTGGCTATAGATGAGGAGGTGGCCGATGTTACTGGCTGGAGATGAGGAGGTGGCCGATGTTACTGGCTGGAGATGAGGAGGTGGCCGATGTTACTGGCTGGAGATGAGGAGGTGGCCGATGTTACTGGCTATAGATGAGGAAGTGGCCGATGTTACTGGCTGGAGATGAGGTGGCCGATGTTACTGGCTATAGATGAGGAAGTGGCCAATGTTACTGGCTATAGATGAGGAGGTGGCCGATGTTACTGGCTATAGATGAGGAAGAAGTGGCCGATGTTACTGGCTATAGATGAGGAGGTGGCCGATGTTACTGGCTGGAGATGAGGAGGTGGCCGATGTTACTGGCTGGAGATGAGGAGGTGGCCGATGTTACTGGCTGGAGATGAGGAGGTGGCCGATGTTACTGGCTATAGATGAGGAAGTGGCCGATGTTACTGGCTGGAGATGAGGAGGTGGCCGATGTTACTGGCTGGAGATGAGGAGGTGGCCGATGTTACTGGCTATAGATGAGGAAGTGGCCGATGTTACTGGCTATAGATGAGGAGGTGGCCGATGTTACTGGCTATAGATGAGGAAGAAGTGGCCGATGTTACTGGCTATAGATGAGGAGGTGGCCGATGTTACTGGCTATAGATGAGGAGGTGGCCGATGTTACTGGCTGGAGATGAGGAGGTGGCCGATGTTACTGGCTGGAGATGAGGAGGTGGCCGATGTTACTGGCTGGAGATGAGGAGGTGGCCGATGTTACTGGCTGGAGATGAGGAGGTGGCCGATGTTACTGGCTATAGATGAGGAAGTGGCCGATGTTACTGGCTGGAGATGAGGTGGCCGATGTTACTGGCTATAGATGAGGAAGTGGCCAATGTTACTGGCTATAGATGAGGAGGTGGCCGATGTTACTGGCTATAGATGAGGAAGAAGTGGCCGATGTTACTGGCTATAGATGAGGAGGTGGCCGATGTTACTGGCTGGAGATGAGGAGGTGGCCGATGTTACTGGCTGGAGATGAGGAGGTGGCCGATGTTACTGGCTATAGATGAGGAAGTGGCCGATGTTACTGGCTGGAGATGAGGAGGTGGCCGATGTTACTGGCTGGAGATGAGGAGGTGGCCGATGTTACTGGCTATAGATGAGGAAGTGGCCGATGTTACTGGCTGGAGATGAGGAGGTGGCCGATGTTACTGGCTGGAGATGAGGAAGTGGCCGATGTTACTGGCTGGAGATGAGGAAGTGGCCGATGTTACTGGCTATAGATGAGGAAGTGGCCGATGTTACTAGCTGGTGTTATGATGATGTCACAAAGCAATGTAGAGAGGAGACACATGGCACCTGTTTGGCTGCAATGAATGAAATATAGTAGGATGACAGCATGTTCACTCTATCCAGTATTTCATCTCGCCTTCAAGATCTAAAGGACCCTGGTAATTTGCCATCATGCAACAGCAGGACCACATCTGATTGACAGTGCCAGCTAAAGTGAGAGGAACCAGAGAATCCCAAATGTGGTACTCTTTTACTCGTCTAATTGCACGTTCAACAAGGATGCGGAGTCTGGCAATGGCCTGAGTGCTCTCAGTTTCCTCTCTGCTAAACTGGTCACTGTGCTTGAAAGGGGGGATGATTAATTTTGCTTTAACATCCTCCAAAAACTTTCCAATGAGGAAGCCCTTATCTGCCATAACCTCGTCACCTGGCTCCAGTAAGTTCAAAATCCCTGACTGCCTTGTCAACTCCTTGTCAGAGATAGAGCCAGTGAATAGCTTGGATGCAAATGTGATTGCACCACAGGGTGCCACTCCAATTAAAGCTTTGAAGGTGGTATAGCTCTTGTAGGTTGAGAATGTTTCAGAGTGGAGGGTAATTGCCTCTGGGCTCTCACATCTGAACTCTGTGCAGTCAATAATGACCCTTACATTTGGGCAGTACTGCTGAAATTTCACAGGCATCGTTCGCCTCACCTGCTCCCGGGTCATCCAGATTTGAACCGATCCCAACACAAGGTACAGGTAGTTTGACCATGTGATGATAATGCGACTCACTGTAGAAGTGCTCACTTGAAAAATCTCAGCCAAAACTCTCTCTCTAAGGCCAACAGCGACTCGCAAGCAAAACATGAAAAACTCGTCAATGAGCTGCATCTTGCGCTGGGGGCTTGGCTTCACAACCTCTTTGTCAAACGTTGAAAGCCCAATCCGCTTGGCTTTGGACCAGTACACAATCCTGGATGCAGAGGGCTCAATTGATCTCCAGAAAACAAAAAAGATGTTTTTGTTCGAGAACCTTGTGAAGTATCTGAAGTCTTCATCAGAAACACACCATCGCTCCAGCAAAGCTCGTGAGATGGTAAGGCTTGACACCAGTTCTTCCAGCTCCTTTATTTTTTCTAGAGCCTCATCAAGAGCACCTATTAAAGAGAAACAAAATAAAATTAAAATTTTATTTATTTTTTTTTTAAAACATGACACTTTATAATTAGAGGAAACTTTCTAATGAAAAAATGGGTCAATTACTATTACAGATTTATGTAGTTATATAATTGTTAAAACATCACTATAAATTCTTTATTCACCCCAATATTCTTACATGCCATAATTAAAAATCTGAATTTGCCTTATTTTATGGAATTTGATTATTGTATTGTCTCCATTGTTGTACATTTATTAATAACTTTAATGGCCTTTGCTGATTTCTGTCCCTCTCATGTATGTGAGTGTTCATTGTGTGACGTTCCCCAACACTGCACATTTTGCATGTCTCCTTAATCAAATACACATGATTCAGGTCGGTGTGTCAGACAAAGAAATCATGCTAACGTTACATATGTGCAGTGCTGGAGGGCTCCAGCAAAGTGGTTGAGAACCACTGAGCCAAGCCACAGAGAGCAGTATAACGATTAAAAATGAGAAAATAATAATAATAATAATTATTAGAAAAGAGTACAAATTACCAGTCATAAATCTACAGCAGACAGTAATAATTTAATACCACATTCACCTCACTGATGCTCAACACTGTTAGCATAACTGCGTAATTGTATATATAATAAAATCGTATACTTTCTATTTAATTAATAATGATCTACTATTTTATTGTAGTTATTTAGCTAACAACATGCTACACTCACCCGGGGGAGCGCGGCTGTCGTAATCGTGCACCAGTAGCGCCGCATCAACAGTCTCCATTTCAACATCTGCTTCCTCCAGCTCACCACGGACACCTCTTTTTGCCGTCCGTGTCTGGCGTGATTTAACATCTCCCCAATTGTTCCAAGAAAACCTGGAAGGCACAGCCTGCGGTGTAAGGTATTTACGACCGGACTCTGGATGGACGCGGACTTCATCCTCTTTGAAGTGCATAGCACACACAAAAGTGCTGCCCTTCCTCACTGTAAATGACACCCCCTCATCCCTTCTTATGGCCCAAATCCAACGCTTTTTCACATTTTCATCGCTCGGAAAGCCGTGAAACGACAAGTAAGGTTGTTTCTTCTTTGAGTTGTAACACAAAGGCACGCAACAAGACTGACTACTTTTAGTCTCCGCCATTTTTCTGGAAGCGCTTTCACTGATAGTAGCGGGCGTCGGCACGACCGGAAGAAACGCTTCCCTACTTCCGTTCTTGGCCACCATTTTGTGAAATAGGCCTATTGAGGCAGAAACGGGTAAGGTTAGGGACAGGTTTGGTGCTATGGGTAGGTACAACGGTGTATACAACAGTGTAATTGTATGTAATTACAGAATTGTTTTTAAATACAAGTACTATGTAAA
The DNA here is from genome assembly GCA_036281575.1 of Ancherythroculter nigrocauda. NCBI lineage: Eukaryota > Metazoa > Chordata > Actinopteri > Cypriniformes > Xenocyprididae > Ancherythroculter > Ancherythroculter nigrocauda. The sequence goes on from VTFQ01000021.1 coordinate 27,376,991, forward strand.
AACAAGTATGTACACATTAAGTGCATTGTATCAAATGGTTAATTTAAATGTAAATATTTGGGCTGTCAAAATAACGTGTTAATTTCGATGAATTAATCGGAGAAAAAATAACGCGTTAAAAAAATAACGCAGATGAATCCATTCCGTATTGACCTTTGAACCTGGAACCGTTCTAGCCACCATTCGACTGTATAAAGCCCCGGGTATACTTCGGCCGTCCGCGTTCGTGCACCCTGGCCGCGTGCAGGCCAAATTTCAAGACCGCGCGGACAGTCCGCGTGCAACAGCGCATGCGCAAGCAGTATAGAAGAGTCCACTAGGTGGCAATACGCACAGTATTGAGCACAGTGTTCAGCCGCCAAAGAAGAGTGTGATAAGACCGGTTTAAAAACACGCTTGAAAAAAGAGAAAAACACGACAATGGACAGCGAACTTGGCCAGCGTTTGTGCAAAGAGATTAGAAAGTAACCACATTTGTACAATTCATGTTTAAAGAGTACAAAGACTTATTTAGGGCAGCAAATTCATGGAGGGGATAAGTAAAATATGGGAAAGGATGCACTTCTTTCCTTCTCCGATCATGCCCAGTGAATGTCACGTTGATGACACGACTCAGTGCTGCTCTCCGATGTCAGGTAGAGCATAGAAAAAAGCTGTACTGCGCATGTGACGAACGCAGTCATCCGCGCGCATCCGTGGTGTAGTATACTTTGAAAGACGCGCGGACGTGACTGCGCGCGTGACGCGTCCGGGCGCTGAAAGTGAAGTATACCCGGGGCTTAATGAAGGAGGGAGACGAGAACGCGCTGACGCTGCCTGGATCATTGACTGGAACATTTACTTATAAAAAACGGCCTGATGGAAGTGTTGATCAAAATAAAATAGTCTGCAGTGTCTGCAGCAAGGAAGTTTAAAAATGATTTTTTTATCAATGACGGAAAAATCTGAAGGCCGCCCGTCACGTTGACAGATTACACTGAGGGTGATCTATTGTAAATTGTGACTGCGCTGGCGAGGGCGGTTCAAGATGACGCTCTAGCAACATGTGAGTTGATGTGCTCTGCAAACTCAAATGGTGAAATTGACTTTTAGTGCTGTCAGAATAAGACTATATCACTTTCTTTTAACTTCTATAGCAATCTATAGACAAATGTCCTACTAGAGTGACACAATGGGCAAGTCCGAAAAAAGAAAAACAAAGAGCCATTCGCAAGCTAATGCTAATCCTGCAATCAAATCCAATCATGAAACGCTGCAAGCCTCTAATAAACTTGCGACAGAGAATCTGCATAATTACGTCAAGACAGACTTGGATGCAATCTCTGACGAATTCATGTTGTGCGAGGAAGAATTCCTAACACTTTTAGACACGCCATGCAAATCTCCTGCCGCCAAACAACGAAAGACTGAACAATCTGATATTGCTGACGTACTTTCACAACTTGGAGCACTTTCTCAATTAATAAACACTCGGTCAGATTCCCTGGAGAAAATAATAGGAGAAAACACACACGCGATTACTAACATGAAGGAGGTAATAAATGAAAATACCAAGCAAATCACAAGTGTCAAGGAAGCTATCGAATTCATGAGGGAGGAAGTTAACTGTCTGAAAACCAAGCACGGAGCAGTGGAGTCCAAGGTGAGCAAAATGGAGCAGACTACCTTTGAGCAAGAGAGAAGATTAGCACATCTGGAAAGTTACTCGCGACGATGGAATTTAAGAATTTATGGAGTTCCAGAAAAGGAGAAAGAAGAAGTTTGTCTGCAGGTTATCCATTTGTGTCAGCGACTCCTGCCAGAAGACAAGGACAAACTTCCGATTGCCATTGACATTGTACACCGGCTTGGTCGCAAGCAACCAAACAAAACCAGAGGAATTATTGTTCAATTTGCCTCCCGGCTCTACCGCGACGCTGTGTGGCGTGCAGCAAAGGAGTCTACTTTTCTCAGGGAAAATGGCCTGAAAATATCTGAGGATTTATCTCCTGCAGATAAAGAGAGGAGGAACAAGTTATGGCCGGCAGTAGAAAAAGCAAGACAAAATAACAAGCGTGCTTACTTTATTGGAGGTAGGGCGTTTGTAGAAGGAATCGAAATATTCCCTCCAGCCTGAAACTTCATGCAGCTGACCTGGATATACATGATACTTGTTTCACTATGTACTGAAACAGTGGGCTAACGAAAGTCTATATTATCTCGAGATTGTTGCCTTTAAATTTTTCTTTGTTTGTTTGTTTTTTTTGTTTTTTTTCTTTAAAAGATGACAAAGAAAAAAATAATTTAGTTGGTATTTTGAAGGAATTTATTATAATTACTGCCATCCTAAGTTATAATTGTTTATATAATTATAAAAATATAAATACTATTGAGTATACTATTATTATTTCATTTATTTTTCTCCTTTAGTTATGACTAAAGGCATTCTAATCTCAGGAATTTTTTTTTGTAACTCTCATTCCTTATGGAAAAAACAAGGACTTTGTTTGGTTCTGTTATTATATTGACTGTATTTACACTATAGAAATTAGAAATTTGAATTTACAAGATAAAAGATTACTTAGGTTCTATGGATGTTGACGTTTAAATTCTGAATTGCACTACTTCATTTGTAATAATAGAGTTTGCTGTTCTCATCATTTTGCCTGTATAGTTAACACATTTTCAGAGACTAGTTCAATCTACTTATAGTAGGCTATTCTTTCTCTTTTATGTCTCTATCTATTATTTCTTTTAACACTAGAGGGTTAAGAAACATTACAAAAAGGAAAGCAATTTTTTTGTTTCTTAAACAATTTAAATCTGATTTTTATTTTCTGCAAGAATGCCACTCAACCAAAGAGGATTATGTTTTCTGGAGATCTCAGTGGGGATCTGATTTATAGATGGCTCATGGAACAAGTAACTCGGCTGGTGTTTGTATCCTTAAAAACCATTTTGATGGGAAGATTATATGCTCTGATTGTGATCCAAGTGGACGTTATATCTGTCTTATATTGGAAATGTAACAGTTATTATTGTTAATATCTATGGTTTTAATCAACAAAAAGATAACGAAAATCTTATTGATCAAGTGGAAGAACATGTGTTGATTTTGCTAGCCAAATATCCAAACTCTTTTTTAGTTTTTGTAGGGGATTTTAATGTGGCTTTGAATAACGTTTTAGACAGATGGCCTCCAAAATCTCCTGATAATTCAAGTTTGTACTTAAAGAGGTTTATGCTACGATTTTCATTACTTGACAGTTGGAGAGAAACTCATCCCTCTCAAAAAATATTTACTTGGAACAATAATACTCTTTTAAATCAATCTCGTATCGATATGTGGCTTATCTCTAGAGATTTAAAGAATGTATCTTCTGATATTATTCCATCGCTGCTCTCTGATCACAAATGCATCTCTATATGCATTCCTCTTTCAGATACTGCTAATTTACAAAGAACTACCTCATATTGGAAATTGAATGCCTCATTGCTCAAGTACAATGAAGTAAAGGATAAAATTAATTTCATAATCACAAATTATTGGGAAAAAGCTAATAAGGAAAACAATTTTTGCAGTAATTGGGAATTGGCGAAATATGAAATTGGTAAATTCTTGTGTACTTTTAGCAGCAATTTGACTAAAAAGAAAAAAAAAAATAAAGAGAGTATTATAATATCTAAAATCTAAAATCTTTTATCTAATATGGTTCTGTCTGATGCTGAAAAAGTTGAGCTTGCTCATCATCAAAACATGTTAGATGAGTTTTATAAACAAAAAGCTGAGGGAGCTTTTGTTAGATCACGGAAAAGATGGATTGAGGAAGGTGAGCAAAACTCTTCTTATTTTTTTAGACTAGAGAAACAACAAATTAAAAAAAATCTGATTGGAAAGCTTATAATTGATGGATCTCTCAGTGAAGACCAAAAGGCTATTGCCAATTTCTGTGCCAAATTTTATCATGATTTATATACATCTAAATTTATCAAACAGCATGCTCATGATTTTTTTGAGTCATTATTTTCCTTTAATCAATTAAGTAACAATGATCAAGCCATTTGCGATTCTCCCATTACTTTAAAAGAAATTGATGAAGCAATTAAATCTTTAAAAAATCAATAAATCCCCTGGTACAGACGGTCTTACGTCAGAATTCTATCTTTAAGGAAAGCATAAATAAATCTTCTCTCCCACCTACACTATGCCAAGGGCTGATCACTTTAATTACCAAACCAAGTAAAAATATCACGTTATTAGATAACTGGCGTCCAATAACGTTATTAAACAATGATTATAAAATAATTGCTTTAGTAGTGACCAAAAGATTAAAAGGAGTATTACATTCTATTATTGATGAAACACAATCTGGCTTTATGCCAAATAGAGACATATCTAATAATATAAGATTGATATTAGACATTTTAGATTATTCTGATATAATTCATAATGATAGTTTCATCTTTTTCTTAGATTATTATAAAGCCTTTGATACTTTAGAACGTGGTTTTTTATTTCAAGCACTTAAAAAACTTGGCTTTGGTGATTATTTCTGTAAGATGGTTAAAATGCTATATGTGTTACGGTACACAGGAGGCAGACACAGGTGTAACAGGTATTGGTAGTTTTATTGACCACAGTAGAGCAGAGGATAACACACAGGTGAGTGAACTGGTTGTAGATGTTGTAGAACTGATAGTATGAGGAATAGGGCCGAGGACCCCGACGCCGTGGTGGTCGTCCTCTTCCCCGCGGTGCCGGTTTCTCAGGGTGACTGTCGTGGAACGTCTGGAGTAAGCTGGGGTCCAGGATGTCGTTTCTTGGGACCCAGGAGCGTTCCTCGGGACCGTATCCTTCCCAGTCCACTAAATATTCCAGCTGACCACCACGACGCCAGGAGTCCAAGATCTCATGAACCTCATACGCAGCTCCGTCCTCCAGGATGAGTGGAAGGGGGGGTTCGGCGGGAGCCACGTCAGGTCCTGTGGGAAGAACAGAAGGGTGGTGAGCTTTCAGCAGTGACATGTGGAAAGTGGGGTGTATACGATACCCTTGTGGGAGTTGGAGTTGGTAGGTGACTGGGTTGACCTGCTTGATGATGGGGAATGGGCCAATGAACCTGGGACTCAGCTTTCTGCAGGGCAGACGCAGTCTGATATCCCGGGTGGACAGCCAAACCATCTGACCAGGCTGGAAGACCGGAGTGTTGGAGCGTCGAAGGTCGGCTGCCATCCTGCGTCTGCGCAGGGCTCGTTGCAGTTGATGGTGTGCTGAGTCCCAGACCCTCTCGCTCTCTCGGAACCAGTAATACACTGCCGGAACGTTGGAGGGTTCCCCGGTCCAGGGGAATAGTGGGGGTTGGTAGCCGAGTACGCACTGGAATGGTGTGAGTCCTGTAGTCGACTGCCGGAGAGAGTTTTGGGCGTACTCGGCCCAACCCAGGAACTGGTTCCAAGAGTCCTGGTGGTCATGACAGAAGGTACGGAGGAAGCGGCCAATCTCCTGCACCTTCCTTTCCGTCTGCCTGTTCGACTGCGGGTGGTATCCGGAAGTCAGGCTGACGGCCACACCTAGGAGGGAGTAGAACGACCTCCATACTCTGGATATGAACTGGGGTCCTCGGTCAGAGACTATGTCTTCTGGTATTCCGAAATATCTGAAGACTTGGTTGAAGAGTATTTCGGCGGTCTCCATGGCAGTGGGTAATCCTGGGAGTGGAATCAGATGGCAAGACTTTGAGAAGCGATCCACAACGACTAGGATGGTGGTATTTCCTTCTGAGACAGGGAGGTCAGTGATGAAATCCACCCCTAGGTGTGACCATGGGCGATCTGGAACGGGCAGCGGAAGGAGTTTCCCAGCTGGCAGATGACAGGACTTTTGGAGATGGCGCACTCCCGACAGCCCTGCACGTACCTTCTGACATCCGAAGCCATCCCTGGCTACCAGAAGCGTTCTTTTAGCAACGAGAGGGTTTCATTGACCCCCGGGTGACCAGTGCCAAGTGACGTGTGAGCTGAGTGAATGGTGGGAGTGCGTCGTGTCCGAGGGATGTACAGCAAGCCGGGTGGACAGCCCGGCGGAGGGTTCGTGGAGGCATTGGAGGAGGGGATGGTCTCTTCTGACCAGGTAATAGGACTCACGATGAGAGAGCTCGGGATGATCGGTTCAGGTTCTTCGGTCTTTTCCTCAGGAGCATGGAGACGGGAGAGAGTGTCCGCTTTAACGTTTTTGGTACCTGGACGGTAGGAGATGGTGTAATTGAATCGGGAGAAGAACATGGCCCAGCGAGCTTGTCTTGGGTTCAGCCTCTTTGCTGACTGAAGATATTCAAGGTTCTTATGGTCTGTCAGCACCAGGAACGCATGTTTGGCTCCCTTCAGCCAATGCCTCCACTCTTCCAAGGCAAGCTTAACAGCAAGAAGTTCCCTGTCACCGATGGAGTAGTTGACTTCCGCCGGGCTGAGCTTGCGGGAGAAGAAGGCGCATGGATGGAGTCTACTTTGCGTCCCCTGCTGCTGCGACAACACCGCTCCCACTCCAGTGGTCGAGGCGTCCAGTTCAACGACGAACTGTTTCTCGGGATCTGGATGGATGAGTAAGGGAGCGGTGGTGAAGGCTTCTTTAAGGTGGTTAAAGGCCTTGGTGGCTGCCGGGTTCCAGGACAGAGACTTGGGCTTATTACGGAGCAGGCTGGTGAGTGGATGGGTGATGGAACTGTAACCTTTGATGAACCGTCTGTAGAAGTTGGAGAATCCGAGAAAGCGCTGTAGCTCTTTTATGGTGGTGGGTTCTGGCCAGTTGGTGATGGACTCCACCTTCCTCTCGTCCATCCGGATGCCACTGTGGTCTATGTTGTGACCAAGGAATGAGACGGAGGGTTGGTGGAAGGAGCATTTCTCTGCCTTGAGGAACAGGTTGTGTTGTCGAAGACGGGTGAGGACCTCCGCAACGTGTTGGCGATGTTCGGCCTGGCTCCGGGAGTATATGAGTATGTCGTCGATGTAGACTAGGACGAAGCGATGGAGAAACTCCCGGAGCACCTCATGTATGAAATCCTGGAATACGGAGGGGGCGTTGACCAGACCATACGGCATTACCAGATATTCGTTGTGGCCAGTAGGGGTGATGAAGGCGGTCTTCCACTCGTCCCCCTCACGTATCCGGATGAGGTTGTATGCGCTGCGGAGGTCCAGCTTCGTAAACACAGTGGCACCACGGAGATGTTCCAGGGCCGCTGGGACGAGGGGAAGGGGATACCTAAACTTGACGGTTATCTTGTTGAGTGAGCGATAGTCGATGCATGGCCGCAAGCCTCCGTCCTTTTTAGCCACGAAGAAGAAGCTGGAAGCAGCAGGGGAAGTAGACGGCCTGATGTAACCTTGGGCGAGGGCTTCCTTGATGTAATCCTCAATGGCCTTCTCCTCCGGGATGGAAAGTGGGTATATCTTACCCTTTGGCACTGGTTCACCCGGAAGCAGGTCGATGGCACAGACATCGCTGAAGGGGGCGTAACACTTGGGGATGTCGACGGAGCGTTGTTCGACTGGACTTTCAATGGACGTGGCAGAGAGAGAGGTCAGGCGAAGGAGATGGTGGAACAGGAAGTTCAGCCAGACAGCGAGAGAAGCATGTGTCGCTCCACTTCAGGATTTCGCCCGTTTTCCAGGAGATGGTGGGGTTATGCTGCTCCAACCAGGGGCGCCCTAGAACCACGTCAGCGGTGGAATCCTCCAGAACCAGCAGATGTATCTCCTCTTGGTGTAGTAAACCAACTTGGAGTGTTACTGGTCCAGCCACGGTGCGGACGCGCTTACGACTCAGGGGTTTGCCGGTTATTAAGTTGATCTTGTAGATGGTCGGAGACGGAGAGGTCTTGAGACGTAGCTGCCGGCAGATGGCGCCGGAGACGAAGTTGCCGGCTGACCCTGAGTCGAGGAGCGCGATCACTGAAAGGGAGACAGTAGCGGCAGTAAGATTGACGACAGTGGTGAGTGGTTTCATTTTATGAGCAGCAGGAATAATGGCACTCACCAGGGGTTGAGGTGGTCGTGTGGGGCATGCTGCAATCACATGCCCAGGACCTCCACAGTACAGACAGAGATGCAGGGTCAGCCGACAGCGGCGCTCTTCAGAGGATAGACGAGAGTTTTCCACTTCCATGGGTTCTTGGGCTGGTTCTGGAGTGCTGACGGCTTTGGATCGGCAGAGGAGCATGTTGGAGAGGGACTGGTCCTGGTGCTCTTGGATGCACGCTTGCATGCGAGTGGCGCAGCGAATGGAGAGCTGGATGAATTTTTCGAGGCCGATGGAATCCTCACATGCAGCGAGATGCAGCCGTACCCGAGGTTCTAATCCTTGACGATAAGTTGTTATCAGGGCTTGTTCATTCCATCCGCTGAGTGCTGCAAGCGTTCTGAAGTGCAAAGCATAATCGTAAATAGACATTGATCCTTGTTTCAAATTATAGAGTTTCTCACCAGCTGAAGAATCTGTGATCGGTTTCCCGAACACTTCCCGGAAGTGGGAAATAAACGCCGAGTAGGATTGGGTTACAGCGCCCCGCTGGGACCAGATGGAATCGGCCCATTTCAATGCTTTGCCGCTGAGCTGAGAAATGATGAATGCAATCTTGGATGTGTCACTCGGGTACAGGTGCGGCTGCATCTCCAGGACCAGTGTGCATTGCAGCAGGAATCCGCTGCAATCCTCCGCCGATCCTGAGAAGGGCGCCGGTTTGGCCATGGGACTGGCGTACGACGGTAGAGAAGGAGAACTGCTGGCATTGGCGGTGGTCTTCGCTGGTGCAGGTGAAGGGACAGTGACTGGAGATGGCGGTAGTGGATTGATGGTTAATGTTCGCTGAAGCGCATCCACCAGTTCCTGAAATGGATCTGGCTGGCTCATACTGGGTCTGCGGTGTTGGTCCGGTCTTCTGTTACGGTACACAGGAGGCAGACACAGGTGTAACAGGTATTGGTAGTTTTATTGACCACAGTAGAGCAGAGGATAACACACAGGTGAGTGAACTGGTTGTAGATGTTGTAGAACTGATAGTATGAGGAATAGTTACTGTCCTTTCCGTTGCAGGTAGAGATACGTTGGAGCTTAGAGATCGCTGGAGTAACCTGGAGCTGGCTGGAACACACCCACACAGAGTGCTGTGTGCGTGTGTGCTTTATAGTGCTGTTGATGAGTGGGGTGATGAGGTGCAGGTGGCGGTGATCAGTACTCTGGAGATGGCGTGCGTTGTGATTGGGTGATGTTGGAACCTGACGTGTCTGTGACAATATGTAAATGGAAATAGCTCAATTAAATTAAAAAAAGGGACTTCTCCCAGGTTTTCTCTAAATCGTGGTGTTCGTCAAGGATGCCCAGTGTCTCCTTATCTGTTCTTAATTGCAGTACAATTTCTTAATTTACATATTAAAAGGAGTAATCTAAAAGGCATTACTGTTGGAAATGCAGAATTAACCATAAGTCAATTAGCTGATGACACAGCATTGTTTTTAGAAGACTCCTCTCAAATTTCTGTAGCTTTAAATATCCTTCAATCATTCTCTAAAGCTTCTGGTCTAAACCTTAACATTGATAAATGTGAATTATTTCCCATTAAAAGTTGAAATGTCTCTTCAATCTGTGGTATAGCTGTTAAAAGCACTGTTAAATATCTTGGTATAGAAATAACTAAAGAAAAAAATAGATGTGCAACAAACTTTAATCCGATTATTGAAAAAACAAAGAAAAAACTTAATTGCTGGCTTCAAAGAGATCTATCTATTAAAGGAAGAGTTTTGCTTATGTAGATAAGCCTACATGTAAACTGATTTATAGAGCTCTAACAGATTTTGTCTGGAAAAACAAAAGCCATTATATGAAGAAGTCTGTTATCTTAAATTCCTACAACAAAGGTGGCCTAAATTTTATTGATTTTAATTCTTTAAATTACACTTTCAAAATAAATTGGCTTCATCGATATTTGAAAAATCAAGATTCCATCTGGAATATCTTCCCTCAACAAGCTTTGTCATGTATTGGAGGTATACAATTTTTATTGATGTGCAACTATAACTTATCAAAAATTCCTATCAAACTTTCAAATTTCCACCAACAGGCACTTTTGGCATGGGCTTTAATATATAAACATAATTTCACTCCACATAAATTTTTTATTTGGAACAATACAAAATATTGTATACAAAAGCAGAACTTTATTTTTTGATCAGTGGTTTAATAATGGTTTACTTTTAGTCTGTCAGCTATTTAACAACAAAGGGTTACTAATGACTTATGCTTAATTTCTTTCAGAATACAATATACCAGTTACTCCCAAAGAATTTGCCATAGTTATGGGAGCGATACCAACAGGAATCTGTATGCTTTTTAAGAATTATACTCACTCTACTACTATAAACACTACTTTCCCTGAACCAATAGATACTCTTAAATTGTAACTGTAATTCACACCCCTGTTCAGTTGGTGGCGAGTTTGCTCCAATGTAGCAGCAGAGCACATGGATCCAGAACAAAAATTAAACTGGCACAAATCTTTTGCTATGCGTTTAATAACGCACAGGCGAAGTACCCAGAAGATAGAACTATATAGCCTATTATATATATGACACATTAAAGAGCGCCAAAACGGTATTTATTGCTTGAATTTCTTAATGAAATGGACAGAATTTTAAATCTGAGACTTTGTTCCATATCAAAAGCAACACAAAGCTTTAAGCCTATTGCGATTTATTGGGTGGGAGGCGCACTATGTAGCTACTGTTTATTCATCAACTGAAAACATAGTCTGGGATTTATGAATCGATATTGGTCTTATAAATGTGACCAAAACAGCAAGGAGACATTTTTAATTGTATATTAATAAAGTAATGTTTTCTGAATCAGTGTCGGCGGCAAAGATTAACTTGACATTCACTCTCCTCATCTCCTCATGGACGCGCCTAGAGAGAGAAAACACATTTCATTCGGTTATTCTACATAAACAGTGTAGCCTATTTCTTTTAGTTTTTAAACTTATACGCTGAGTTTGGGTTCATTCATGTAAGACGCGTTCCAGTTCACGCCCCAGTGATCGCGCCCACGCCTCCATGTCATGATTATATTTTCTGCTATATTTGCTTCTTATTTATTACATTCAGGCAATTGGTTAATGAAACATTGATTGAAATTAAGATACAATTTTTACAAAACAAAATTCACTTTAAAGAAAGGCTTTCTACCAAACAAAACTTAATGAAGTGGTCAAACTCATGTCTGACCCACTCCATGTATCCCGATATATTCACTTTTCATAATCAAATAGATGAACTTTAATGTCACTAATGCTGATTATTCATTGATTCATTTGAATTGAAATATTTAATACTTTCACAGCAAAAAAATATGTATGCGATTAATTTAGATTAATTAATCACAGAGTATGTAATTAATTAGATTAAAATTTTTAATCGATTGACAGCCCTAGTAAATATATAGTAGTTAAGGACACCTTATAAAAAAGTGTGACCTAATTTGTTTAGTACTCATTGATTTACAACCAAGTTTAGATATACATAACTATTTATAGGTGTCTTTGTGGTGAAATTATGTAATGGGGACACCTACCATTTAACAATATTATTGATCGGACTTCATTGATTGCATGTGAACTGAGAGGAGTTGGACGATGACATCACTTTTTTTTTCAGATGAAGGATGAAATGAACTAGGCCCAAAATAACTTATGATAATGACTTATGAAGGGGAAATTTGAAAGTGCAAGAGCAGTTAGTGAAATGCATTGTTTACTAATCTCTATTATGCAGAAGTTGTTAGAATCGTTTAATTCATTTTGAATGTATAGTTTATTTTCACCACCCAGTGAAATAACTGTATTTAAGTTTTCAATATGAATTCAGTTCAGAATGACCAAACAGCAAATGAGCAAATGCTTGTTTAAACAAAACATTATGTATTTATACAACTAAATCAATGTCAAAATGCAGTTACATGGACTATAAATAAAATCTATAGTTGTTGTCTATTTGCGTCTATACAAGCATGATTTTTTTTTTAAATATAAAAATACTATATGCACTTTGTCAATTACCTTTTAAATTTTGCACAATGCACAGAACCATGGCGAATCCATTCCAGAGGGCTTTGTGGCATTAAAGCCTACACATGAACTATGGAACCATCGTGCACATTTTTCACACTGAACCTGCAGGAGAATGACAGATGGTGAAAATATCAACAAAGTTATGATCATATTTATTGCCAGTGTTGGCTTTGGGCAATTTACCATGTCAGCCCAATGTGTCAGGATATCATTAGCAAATACCATTTGTATGCTAAACAAAATGAACATAAAGCATTTATCCTATTTAACGATAATCTGCAATGTGTGGTTATTATTGAAGGCTACTTAAACTTAACCCCAAAAATCACAAATTGTCCAAATTTCCACCTTCCTATTCTTTTATAACTGAATGACTTTCTTCCTTATAGCACAAAAGGATACATTTATGCAGAAGGTTCACATGCCTTTCACTCTGATGGACAGAAAAACTGCGTGCTCTTTTTAGTTGTTAATGAAATACAAATTTGAGCATAAATAATAATAAAAAAAAAATACAGGAAAATTACCCAGTCTATGATGTCTTGACGGAGGTCTTTGAGTGCACAAATGGAACAGTAGTCCTCCTTTGATTCTAAAATTGATAGATGGGAATGATTTACCCGCTTTGTTAACCGTTTAACTGAATATCCGAAAGAAAATACAATTTATTGCAAAGCAATTCATAATAATTTGTGGGTGTGTTCACATGAGTGTTGGAAACTGGAGGGGTGGGGGAGGGGGGTCAGTGTTTACTGGAATTTTTGAGATGCGGCTGTAAGCATCTTCATGTCCGGTTCAGCAGCTGCAGGATCCACAATAAAAATTTGCTTTGTTGGAACGTGAAGATACTAAAACACACAAAAAAACCCCCACAAGTAATCAAAAAAAGAATATGTGTAATTTTATATATTGTGGCAGGGAGGGCGTGGTTCAGTGAAGTCTGCAGCAGGAGAGAGAGTCGGGAGACGCTTGGTAAGTGAGTGGGTTAATTGTAAATCACGAACACCTGTTTCTAATTCCAGTAATTGGCACGGAGACAGGATAAAACACCAGGAGAAGCAGGAGTGTGTGAGAGAAAGAGAGGGACTGCTGACTGAGAAACACTGGGACTGAGCTGGAGAGCACTACTGGAGTGAAGCCCGTCTGTGGATGTGGATTGTTTATTGTGCGTTGCACAGACTTTTGTTTGGACATCTTGTTATTGAAATAAAAACTCAGTCAGCAGTCAAAGTCGACCCTGTCCTCTTCCTTCCCTACGAACTTGAACTTGTTACACTGGTGCCGAAACCCGGGAAGGAAGAAGGGAGCCGCCGCCATGCACTCGACCTCTGCCCAGCCGTTTGCGGAGATCATCTCATCCCTCGCGGTCATGCAACAGGAACATCATCAAGCCCTGCTGGACCTGCGTACGGATCAGGAGCGCCGCTTTGAGGCCATCATACAGGTCCAGCAGGAAGACCGCGAGAGGTTCCGGAGCTGGATTGACCAGGAGGTTCATGCTAAGACCACCAGCACACTCGCTGCGCCCACCCACCTGCCGCTGAATAAAATGGGGCCACAGGATAACCCAGAGGCCTTCATGGACTTATTTGAAAGATCAGCTGAGGCTTCTGGGTGGCCCCGGGGGGGAGTGGCCGGTGCGCCTGATCCCCCTGTTATCAGGAGAAGCGCAGGTGGCGGCGCAGCAGCTCCCTGTACAGAACCTCCTGGTCTTCGACGATCTCAAGCGGGCCATCCTACAGCGAGTCGGCCGTACCCCGGAACAACATCGCCAGTACTTCCGCTCATTGGGGCTGGGGGAGTCCGGCCGGCCATTCCTGATGGCCCAACAGCTCCGGGACTCCTGCCGCAAATGGCTGCTGGCCGACGGAAGCGACATGGAGCAAGTCATCGATCGGGTGGTACTGGAGCAGTTTACCACTCGGCTTCCGAAGAAAACGGCCGAGTGGGTCCAGTGCCACCGGCCCACGTCGCTGGATTCGGCCATCCATCTGGCAGAGGACCATATGGTGGCGTGCCCAGGGGTCGGCGAACTTTTACCATCAATCTCTCTCTCTCCTTCTGTTCCCCTCTCTCTCTCTAGACCTGTCCCTCTCCCCAGGTCTCGTCCGCCCGGCCCGTCTCGTGTTCCGCCCCGGGGGCGGGGCGGAACTGAACTTGGATCAGTTTCTGGACCTAGAGCCCTGCCCAGGGGGGCGGGACTGTCTGCTGTCAGGCTGGACCCCACTCCTGTTTCTCCCCTCTCTCCGCGCCAATAATTTAACCCACTCTCTGCCACGAGAGCGGCGGGTAGGTCTGGGCCGGTCTGTTGGCGTTGCGGGGACCCAGAGCATTTCGTGGACAGGTCTCCTGTCATTGAGGTGGGGACAATGATCCGGGTCCGGGACGACCCGCAGACTGCCCCTGGTCAGGCTGGCCGGTACCAAATACCTATCAGGCTTTGGTGGACTCAGGTTGTAACCAAACCTCCGTTCATCAAAGCCTGATTTCGTCCGGGGCATTGGATACAAGCCGCATGGTTAGGGTGCGGTGTGTGCACGGGGATGTGGTGGAATATCCTATGGTGCCAGTTATTATTCAATTCAGGGGTCAAAAGCATAGTGTTGAGGTGGCAGTTAACCCGCACCTCCAGCATCCGTTAATTTTGGGAACCAATTGGCCAGCGTTTACTGAATTATTGGGGGCTTTATGTACGGATGCCTCTTGGGGAAAAAATGCACTGGAGAGGAACGTGAGTGTGCAGGCGGGAGAGACTGAACCGGGACCACTGGGTACTGCCTCAGGGGAACAGAGCGAAATCGAGAGACTTATTCTCTCGGAGCACGATGATTTTCCCTTGGAGCAGTCTCAGGATGAGACGCTGAAACGTGCGTTTGAACAGGTCACCACCATTGACGGTCAGCCTCTCCATCCTGGACAACCGCTTACTTATCCATATTTTGCAATTATAAAAAATAGGTTGTATCGAGTGACCCAAGACGCTCAGACAAAAGAAGATACAACCCAGTTGTTAGTTCCTAGGAGCCGCAGGGAAATGCTTTTTCAAGCGGCTCATTCTAATCCAATGGCTGGTCATTTAGGACAGGTGACGACACTAAATCGCCTCATGACCCGATTTTTTTGGCCGGGCATTCACGAGAATGTGCGCAGGTGGTGCGCGGCTTGTCGTGAATGTCAGTTGGTAAACCCACCGGCCACCCCAAAAGCGCCTTTGCGCCCCCTCCCATTAATGCAGGTCCCCTTCGAGAGAATTGGCATGGACCTCATCGGGCCATTAGAGCGATCAGCACGAGGACATCGTTTTGCATTAGTCATTGTGGATTATGCAACACGATATCCCGAAGCAGTGGCTCTCTGCAACATTTCCGCTAAGAGTGTTGCTGACGCACTGTTTTCTTTAATCTCCCGAGTGGGGATTCCCAAGGAAATCCTCACTGATTAGGGCATGGCGTTTATGTCACGGACGTTACGCGAACTTTATGAATTATTGGGCATTAAATCGATTCGTACCAGCGTCTTTCACCCACAAACGGACGGGCTGGTCGAACGTTTTAATCGCACGCTTAAAACAATGATTCGTAAATTCGTACAGGAAGACGCCAAAAATTGGGATAAATGGTTGGAACCTCTGTTGTTCGCTGTGCGAGAGGTCCCGCAAGCCTCCACAGGGTTTTCCCCCTTCGAGCTTCTCTATGGTCGTCAGCCTAGAGGGGTGTTAGACGTCATAAGAGAGGCTTGGGAGGACGGACCGTCTCAATCAAAAAACGAAATTCAGTATGTGCTGGACCTGAGAACAAAACTCCACACTTTGGGGCGGCTCTCTATGGAGAATTTGTTACAGGCCCAGGACAAACAGAGCCGGCTGTATAACAGAGGGACCAATTTGCGTAAATTTGCACTGGGAGATAAAGTGCTTGTATTGCTCCCAACGTCAAGTTAAAAATTACTTGCAAAGTGGCAAGGACCATTTGAGGTCACACAGCAAGTTGGAGAGCTCGATTATGAGGTAATACGCTCAGATAGGAGGGGAGCACGTCAAATTTACCACCTCAATCTCCTTAAAAAATGGAATGAGGGAGAATCAGTGATGTTGGCGACGGTAATTAGCGGAGAGGATGATCTTGGGCCAGAGGCGAATATAAAAAAAGAATCTCTCGCACTGGCCCCAGGGGGAGATCATCTCTCGCCCTCCCAGCTCATTGATTTAACCAAATTACAGGCAGAGTTTGCTGACGTGTTTTCTCCCCTACCTGGTCGTACAAATCTCATTCAGCACCATATCGAGACAGAGCCGGGCGTGGTGGTTCGCAGCCGGCCGTATCGCTTACCTGAACACAAGAAAAAAGTAGTTCAGGAAGAATTAGGAGCGATGCTTGAAATGGGGGTAATAGAAGAATCCAGCAGTAACTGGGCGAGCCCGATAGTTTTGGTTCCCAAAACGGACGGCTCAGTTCGGTTCTGTGTGGATTACCGCAAGGTGAACGCTGTGTCGAAATTCGACGCGTATCCAATGCCACGGGTGGACGAATTGCTTGACCGGCTCGGTACGGCTCGCTTTTATTCGACATTGGACTTAACAAAGGGATATTGGCAGATCCCCTTGTCGCCATTATCCAAAGAAAAGACAGCTTTCACAACGCCGTTTGGATTACACCAATTTGTTACTCTTCCGTTCGGGCTGTTCGGGGCACCGGCCACCTTTCAGCGTCTCATGGATAAAATTTTGCGGCCCCATGGTGCATATGCTGCTGCTTATCTGGATGATATTATTATCTTCAGTAATGACTGGCGGCGGCATATGCAGCATTTGAGGGCCGTCCTGAGATCGCTGAGGGGGGCCGGGCTCATGGCCAACCCGAAGAAGTGTGCGATTGGGCGTGTGGAAGTAAGGTATCTGGGCTTCCACTTGGGACATGGACAGGTGCGTCCCCAAATTCATAAGACAGCAGCGATTGCGACCTGTCCGCGCCCTAAGACCAAAAAGGAGGTTAGACAGTTCCTCGGGCTGGCGGGATATTATAGAAGGTTTGTACCTAATTATTCGGACCTCACCAGCCCGTTGACTGATCTAACTAAAAAGGAGGCACCAGATACGGTCCAGTGGACGGAGCTGTGCCAGCAGGCCGGATGGCTCCCTGGCCTGAGTCGGGCGGTGGGGGTATGTGGCAGGGAGGGCGTGGTTCAGTGAAGTCTGCAGCAGGAGAGAGAGTCGGGAGACGCTTGGTAAGTGAGTGGGTTAATTGTAAATCACGAACACCTGTTTCTAATTCCAGTAATTGGCACGGAGACAGGATAAAACACCAGGAGAAGCAGGAGTGTGTGAGAGAAAGAGAGGGACTGCTGACTGAGAAACACTGGGACTGAGCTGGAGAGCACTACTGGAGTGAAGCCCGTCTGTGGATGTGGATTGTTTATTGTGCGTTGCACAGACTTTTGTTTGGACTTCTTGTTATTGAAATAAAAACTCAGTCAGCAGTCAAAGTCGACCCTGTCCTCTTCCTTCCCTACGAACTTGAACTTGTTACACACATATATATATATATATATATATACTCAGCAAAAAAAGAAACGTCCTCTGACTTTCAACTGTTTTTACTTTCAGTAAACTTAATGTGTAAATATTTGTATGAACAGCTGATCAGCTGTCCTTCCTGTCTCCCTGTAGCGCTGTCTCAGGCGTCTCACAGTGCGGACATGGCAATTTATTGCCCTATAGCCACATCAGCAGTCCTCATGCCTCCCTGCAGCATGCCTAATGCACGTTCACGCAGATGAGCAGGGACCCTGGGCATCTTTCTTTGGGTGTTTTTCACAGTCGGTAGACAAGTCTCTTTAGTGTCCTGCGTTTTTAGAACTGTGACCTTAAATGCCTACTTTTTGTAAGCTGTTAAGGTCTTAACGACCATTCCAGAGGTGCATGTTAATTAATTGATTATGGTTAATTGAACATGCATGGAAAACATTGTTTAAACCCTTTACAATGAAGATCTGTAAAGTTATTTGGATTTTTACAACATTATTGTTGAAATGCAGAGTCCTGAAAAAAGGGACGTTTCTTTTTTTGCTGAGTATATATATATATAATTAAAAAAAATATATTATTATTATTATTATTATTATTATTATATAAATATATTAGCAAGTTAATATTGGATGGTAAGTTAAAAAAGATAAAGCTACCCACCATCATACTATCAATGTCTCGCTTTTTGACATGAGTAAATGAGAGAATTTTGAACCTATTCTCTTGAGAATGTATATCAATACACACCTGTAATCTCGTAGAATATATACGCCAAAATGAGTTTATGAGACGCCCTTTATTACGCTAATAATATGAATTTAGCGGATGGCCAAACATGAAAAAAAATCGCCTAAAAAGTGCGCAAAGAGCGGTCCCTTTAAAAAGCTGACACACAAATATAGTTCCGTTACAATTTATGAAGCTGTCTACACTACACAACGAATCTCTTATTTACATAATGTCTGAACTTTGTTGTAATGATCTGATTTGCGTGCGTGCAGAACAGAATTTTAGCAACTTAGTGGCGTTGCATTTTTCAGCACCACGGACAGCAACCGATCAGAGCGATCACCGCAGGTGTGCTTTAATCCAGTCCTGTAGAGTCATTAAGTATAAACAGATTTGTCCTGAGCCGAATGTTTTTGTTAAGAATTGCTTGTATTTGAGTGGAACTTAATTTTTTATTGTTATATATATATAGCGACAAGGGCCACAGAACATCACTAAATTACATTTTACTCACTTACTTGAAAGGTCCATACTGTGAAACCATGAAGTTTCTTCACTTACCACAAACATCCAGTGGTTGCCTTGCACATTTACAAAGGAAACTGCTCCATCAAAGTTTTCAAAATGAACCTGTATAATGAGCATGATTTTTGTTACTATATGAAACTATTTTCTTTTTATTTACATTATACTTAAATTAAATGTATAACTTACATAACTTACATTACACATGTCTGTTTCCCCAATACTTACGTTTTTCAAACTTTGTCGAGCGACCTGGTCTCTCTGCCCATGCAAAATCACCCCGGTGGTATAGTGGTTAAGCTGGTACAGTCTCCCAGACTTGTCATGTTTGTTGAGGACTGTACGAATGTAACTCTCCATAACCTACAGAATATTAATAACACAATTAGTATATACACATGCAAGCTATTCTTTCTGAAAGCCATAGAATATCTGCACTTACTTCTCCATTTAACAGCTCGTGGGGTCGTAGAGTGAGTAGGTCTGCGTGCCTTAAAACAATACTAAATTTATAAGGCACAGCTTTTATTTGTGCAACAACCTGCTCACTCTCTTTACGTCGCCAGAGGGCTGCCACCTGTAGATGTATTATTTGACATTATTCAGTGGATAACCATAGGCTTATTTTTTCACATAAATTTTCACATAATAAAAACAAAGTCCGAGGTGCAACTGCCTCTCAACTTGCTGTCCAAAACGGTGTAAAGACCGCATTTTTTTCACAACTTTTTTCCATTCTAAGTAAAACAGTCATCATAGGTTTAAAAACATAGTGCAACCATTTGAAGGAAGTACAGGTCCCCTCCTAGTCTCGTTTTTGCAAAATAAATAAAAATAAAATTAAGCTCAGTCAGACTTATTATAAATGCTATAGTGCTTATACCTCATCTGCAATTTGTCCTTCTTCAGCTTCTCCCGCAGTGGCTGGCTCATTGTACTTCGCTGATGTGGGTTTTTTTTTTTTTTTTTGCCTTTATTAAGACTCTTTGGAATGGCAGCTTGTCGGTGTGTTTTGATCTGGAAAATTTTGGAACTCTAATGAATAGCCAGAAAATAAATATTTAAATTATATATATATATATATATATATATATATATATATATATAAATAAAATACCTCTTGTGCAGCAGTTGCTTTATCGTCTTTGGATGTGGATGTACTGCTGGGCGGCATTTTTGAAGTGCCAAGCTGTTGGACTGTTGCGGCCTGTTTAAAAAAAAAATACTAAAATTGTCGCTCATTTTATATACTTCATATATCTGCATAACTCTGAAATTACCCTTTTAACAGCATCTTCACGACTTTGTTCAGGTGAATGTTTTTTTGGCACTGGCATTTCATGTGGGGCACTGAAATAGCGGGATTTTCGTTTGCCTCTTTTTCTGGATCTTTTAGCCCACCCCTCCTCAGCAAATGACACATCTCTAGATGACTTCCTTGGTCAGGTAAGTACATCTTGAGGAAGACCATTTCTTAAGATGTACTCCCTGTAACGTCCCTTCAGTGATGTGTACATAGATGTTATGAACTCTGCTGGTCTGAGTTTACACTGTCTGCATAGAATGGAATTTTTCACAATTCCAAACCAGTTTTCTGCATGACAGTTGGTGTCTCTAGTTTGGTGCAAGTCTGCAGGAGATGGCAGAGTCGCAGCAAGATCAACGGAATACCTTTGTAGGTTGCCCAAGAGTATGCCACTCCAAAGTGGGAAGATGGGCATGTAGTTCTCCAAAAGGAATGTGACAATACCTGGGCAGAAATAAGGATTTGCTTCACATTCCTCAGGTTGTTCCACTTCCAAAGCCTTCAGTACCCCTTCGTAGATGCTTCGGAAGAGTCTACTGTATGGAGAACCACCAGTGATTGTTTTAGATGTTATTTCATTATCTTCCCAGTTTGGGGACTCTTCTGTTGATTCTTGCATAGGTAGACCTACTCCTTGATCGATTACCTCCTGGAAGAATGCTACACTGCTTGACACACTGTCAGTGACATGTTTTGAAAGCAGCACAACGCACAGGTCCTTGAAAATGTGCAGGGCATCTTCAACACACACCGTGTTTTGCAACCTCGCAAAGACAAACGTGGCAAATGATTGCAAGCCTTTATCGCTCGTCTTTTTTTTAAAAGCAGAAGAGACAGCCTTGATTACATGTGCTGCACAGAGATGTAAAATGGTCTTAGATCTAATTTCTGACCATTTTTTCTGCTTTTGGCAGATCGCATGCACACTATCAAGGTATGCAAGCACTGATTCCTTGTTAAAAGAAAGAAGAACTGCTTGCATAAGAGACCAGCTGTAGTCTGTCTCTACACAGTGTACTTGCAGAGTGGTGTAAGTGGACAATTTCAGCAAAAACTGCATGAGCCAGAATGTTATAGGCGGGACAGAATGCTCTGATGAAATCATCTCACTAACTGGCAAAGGTGGGGCATCTCTTCCTCTTCCTGGTAAGGTCAGAGCATAGTAGAGTATTCTCCTTTTTTGAGTTGGGATACTGGAGATTACACTGCCTGTAGCGTCTAAATACGGCGTCACTCGGGATTTTTTTAAGCAATGTGCTAAAATCGTCATTCCAGTTTCCGTGTATAGGTGGGCCCCAAACGGGTCAACTCGAAAATTGTGCACATATCCCGGTGTGCTGTAGAATGCAGTGTCCGTTGCCCTGATTATTGACTGTGTCAGCTATGTCTCAATTAAAACGTTGTCATGAAGCTGCATGTTTTTTTTTTATTTCATGAGAGATTACTTTCAAGATGTTTTTATTGAGGCTGTGGGTTATGTTACCTGCCACAAGCTCCTCCACTGGGGTGTTTCGCAGTCTGGTGTAATACTCTTTGCTGACGCCTTCAATGACACTTCTGGCAATAGCTCCTCGCCTGATGTTACTTGCTTGTCGGAAGCGCTGATGGGATTTTTGATGGAATATTTCCCCAGAACGGCGCACTGACACTGGAACGTACTGGTGTTGCAAGGGTTTGCGTTTGATGACAAACTTGTAATTAGCGGAGCATGAAGGGAAGGTGCATTTGGCCCGCACCGTTATGTACGGACAATGCCGTTTTCGGCTTCTTTTTACACGAACGTGTTGGTATGTGAATCTAATTGGACAGCAAGGAGTGCTTTTTCGAAATTTTTTATACATGTAGTGAGTCCATGGCGGTCTAAGTTTATTTATTCCTTTCAAAGGACAGATTTTTTTCCAGATTTTTGGTTCTATGATCAATTTAAAGGTTTTTGGTGGTGGGTTTAACATCTTTCGAAAGTCATCCTTTGTACCATGTACCTCTTCATTTGGAACTTGCTTGGAGGATGCACATCATCAGCTTCACTCTGAACACTCAGCTCACTTGGAGGATGCACATCATCAGCTTCACTCTGAACACTCAGCTCACTTGGAGGATGCACATCATCAGTTTCACTCTGAACATTCAGCTCACTGGGAGGAGGCACGTCAGTTTCACTCTGAACATTCAGCTCACTGGGAGGAGGCACGTCAGTTTCACTCTGAACATTCAGCTCACTGGGAGGAGGCACGTCAGTTTCACGCTCCATTGGTTTCACTCTCTCAGGCCCTTTCTGACCCCTCTTCTGATTACCCTGAATTACTTCTTTTGGATGCCAGTTGGAGGGCATAGAATCAGTAGACACATCTTCCTTTTGAACAATTGTTCTCAAGTCCCTCCTGTTGTATCTCCACACAACATAAAGCCATTGCCTGTTGTTTTGCGTGTTTTGATCAAATATGTTAGTGGACAGCATATGCCAGATTGGTGCATTTTGAGTTGTGTCTTGCTGATTTATGTTTGCTGTCTTGAAAAACTTTACAATTACCTCTTTACCTCCAGCTGCTTTCCACATGTCTTTTCTGACAGCTCCCTTTCCCCTTTTCGTTTTTGCCATGATTACACTGTTTAGTGGTTGACTTTCTCAATAGCATTGAAACACTAGTTGTGGCACCTTTATAACCATTACTTAAAATTTGAAATGATTTGTAGCAGGTGAGGCAGTTGTGTATTACAGGTGATAGTTATTGCAATTTCGTCAATACTAAAACAGTGGCAACAGGTTATGCTCACCTCGCCACCATTACGCATATCTTAATGTATCATCAGCTGCGAGCTTAAGGCTACACCCTGAAAATTCTGAGTTGGTCCATATTTTACCCAAACTTGGGGTGAAATAGCCCAGCAATTATCAGAGTGTACAAAGAGCAATGTCTTAGTGTGTAAAATGCCTTTATTCATGTTCATATTAGGTCATACATGTCACAGACACGTCAGGTTCCACCTCACTCCCTTACCCACGCACTCAATCACCAGCATACTGATCACCGCCACCTGCGACTCATCAGCACCGCAATCAGCACCAGTATAAAGCCACCACACTCACACACACTCACTGTCCGGTCTCGTTTGCACTACGACATATGTATGCTTACCTTAAGGACTCCCAACGCCATATCTACCTGCTCCAGTCGTCTCCTCCAGCTCCCTCGTCTCCTGTTCCCCATGTGTACTTACCTGCTTGTGTGTGTGAGTGTCTCCGCCAGCTCCTTCCATCATCTGCATCTGCAAGACATAATCAGGACAGTATTATATTCTCCTCATCTCTCATCACTCCATTATCTGCTTACCATCACCCTGTGCTCTGCTTATACGTGAATAAACTTACCTGGATTGTTATTATCTCTGCCTCCGTGTCTCTGTTGTAACAATACACAATTACTTATTGTTTTTAATATTGTTATAACCCCATCTAGGGGTTTTAGACACACTCTAAAACTTTTTTTATGATTTTTATGATTTGTGGTAAAACATTTTTACACTTAAAAATATTGATTAAATTGTAAAGCAGTTTAATCAATTACACATAGCGTATGAACTAAGTAAATGTAAGTAAAAAAAAAGAAAGAAGAAGAAGATCTTTCGTTTCCCGAAAGCATCGTTGGTGAACCATGGCCGTAAGTCCCATTGAACTCTATTGGTAACGATGGAACTTGCGACCGTAGTTAGCTTCGGGAAACGCACCCCTGAGTAATTGCATTTGGTACAACAAAATAAAAATTGAGTATAGAAATATTTTGGGGAAAACATTTAAAGGCCAATATTTATGAGTAATATGAACTGTTTTCATTCATGAGCAAAATTGACTTAATTTCCTTTAAACCTTTGTAGTACACATGACATTGGCCTTTGTTGTCGATGGATAGGCCTACAGCAAGACAGCATTTTTATACTGTTTTAACATGTAAGGTTATACAATTCTGCCTACATTTAAACCAATGTAACAAACATTTTACAAGTAAAAATTAAACATTTAAAATTAATTCAAGTGTAATCGAGCGGTTTGTTATCACATTTCCTTCGTATCAGCGCTGGTTCTTGAGGCTGAGATGGATTCTCCGGTTGAACCTCTTACTTCAGACCGCCGTCCTACGTTTCAATCATAGCCGAAAGGTGCTGCAACGCGACTGACTCCATAACCTGCCAAAAAACAAACAGTGCACAGTTTTGAGAACATGTTATCATCCAAATTATTTATTCATTATCTTTCAGAATAAAGTCATGTGTTTTATGCATTTAGGTGACTCACATTGCGTCCCTGTATGTTGTTTTGCAATAAATAAAATTATTTAAAGTACAGCAATGATTTTATAGATAAAGGAAAACATACTCAAACCTGAATTTCACAGAGGAAATGCACCAATTCTGCGACACTCACTGTCGTCACGCCAGAGAGCGGAGGAGGGGAGCATTTTTTAAATTGAGTAAACAATTTAAGTGTGTGTTAAATATTAATAATATTGATTAATACAATTTCACAAATTAATATAATTTCACAAATAGCCACTAATAGCCACTAATATATTCACAAATATATTATTAAAAAAATAATTGTTTAGTCAAATAATAAATTAATTTTAGTGAAAAAGAAAACTTAAATATAACTGTAAATTTTAGACAAAATTAACGGTTGAATTTTTAGTCGATTATTTTGGTATGTCCAACTCAACATCGAATGATATTCAGAGATTTTTAAGTTAATAAAGTTCATTATTACTGTGAAATGTACTGTCACAAAATTAAGTGCATAATATAAAGTTAATGATAAATAATTAGATATTTTAGTAAGTTTTTTTATTCGAGTTTTCACATTTTAATGTGAGGATAGGTAAATCAGGCCTAAAATAACCATTTTAAACTTCAAGGCTAGGCCAGGCAAAGGATTAGTTTATCACAGCCCAAAACAACTAAATGACCTAACACAAGAATAATTAAAAAAAATAAAACGCACTCACTTCACTTGAACAAACACAAGGGAGAAAAAAACTTAGAAAGATGGCACAAAGTATTGACATTATACCTATAGACGGGCCAAACAACTGAAGCAAAGGAACGCTTACAATCGCTAAACATTCTTTCATATAATTACAACAAATCTCAATCACTTGGCTTCTATCTCCTCCCGAATACCGCCCATTCATTCCTTTTTTAAAAGATGCCTTCACCCCTCATCTCCAATCACCGTGCGTGCAGCCTGCACGTCCAATTAGAGAGACAAACGGGACAGGGGAAAGAGCCAAAGAAAGAGAAGATGGGTAGGAGGGAAACGCGTGCGCGCACACACACACACACACACACACACACACACACACACACACACACACACACAAAACAACAAACCGACAGCAACATACAAGGAAAACGGATCTTTATGAAAACGTTCTCCATATTTGAAAACGCAGTTCTGCAAATTAGCACTCTATTCACGCCACGGTTATTTATATAGCATATATAATGGATGTTTATTCAATAGATTGCTTAAAATCAAGCAGCTTTACAGTATCAAACACGAAAAACAGTGTCAGTGCCTCATTTCATCAGAAGCACAACTTCATTTTGTACTATAAAGCCCCTATCCTCCATTGTGTTTTCACCCGCGGAGATCTTACCTCAACGAACTCAAAAGATCATATGAGTCAGAGACGCGTTCGGTTCCAGGCAAGTGTAGGCGGATTACTTTACGTTAGTGTATTACGTTATTGTCACGGACCAATGGTGGCATGAAGGGTTTGCAGCTGAAGCGAACTTTTCCTGAGTTTGCTTCGGCAAGCCGCTTCGAACTTCCAAAAAGAACACAAAACCAACTTCATTTTGGCCTGTTTTGTGTTCAAAATGACGTCACATCAGTTCGTTCTTCGATTTCGTTTGAAGTATATCGGGGCCTTAACGCAGTGTTACAATGAACCCTATCTGGGCTGCGTTTCCCAAAAGCATAGTAAGCTTAAGTTGATTGTAGCTCCATTTAAACCAATGGAGCTACGATCAACCTAGGCTTACGATGCTTTTGGGAAACGCTACCCTGTGCAGCTGGAATTTAAACCTAGGGCCAGGTTTCCCAATAACGATGTAGGCCTATCTTATCTCTTAACCTGTTAACTGTCATGGGCCCACCGGTGGGCCCACAGCCATTACATATTTAAAACAGTAATATTCTATACTAAACCTAAACTAATCTTGACAAACTATATATCATTTGAAAGCTTAGAATCTCTAGTTTCATATTTGGAGACTGATTTTCAAAAAAATTACAGAGGAGCAGTAATTTATCATTTGCAACAAGCATATTTCATACTCATAAGGCATGTTCAGACCTTTATTTTGAAATAGCGATGAACATGAAAAATCATTAAAGATTGGTTGAAACAGTTGTTTTCATGCCAAAAGATAACATCCATTCAATTTTTGAGAAAAAAAGGTCTAAAAATGTTTTTAATAGAAAAAAAAATACATTTATGATTGTGGCGGCGATCTATAACCCACATGCATGTTATTTTTATGTTTATTAGAGGCTAAATTCATATCAAATTCTGCCAAACTTCCCATACTACTTCTATATAGGATGTCTACTTCATAAATTGTATGAAAATAATGTAAATATATGGTTCAGATCACTCAAACCATATATGGAAATGGAGGCGCCTTTATATGGTCAGTAATGGAGCTTGGTTGTCATCTAGTGAAAAAGTATGGTACTGCGCCAACAAAATCTTACTGAAAGCTCATTTTTTGAGATATCAACCTGAAATTTGGAACACAACTTGTTCAGATTTTGGCTTGATTTCCTTGCAGATTTAGAGTAAAACTTGTTTTGTAAAATATATATTTTATATAAAATATAAAATATTATATTTTAACATTTTATTTTCATAAACATAAACTTCTATAACTTTTTTTCTGTTTCACTTACAAAAGTTATTTCACTTTACAATAATCGCCAAATTTCATCTTAAAACAAGACCAGCCTTATGTCTATACTCCAAAGAATTCTTGAATTACAACCATTTAAGTTTGGATAGTGCATTTTCTTGTCTAAAACAAAAAGTGGGGGTGACAGTTAACAGGTTAAGAGTGCTTTCTATGAGCGAGGTTACAAACACTCCCTGCAATTCCAAAAATGCATTTCTATGTGCTACTTAAGAGTCGCTGTCCATTTCTCAAGTGCTGAAATATTACCTTATAAATCCCTAAATCAATATACCACTCAAAACACTGAGATCCGAGTGGATTTGAGTGGAGTCCGAGTTGGTCTGGTGGAGTTCACTTGCTGCATCGCAAACATGCACTGTAAATCAATGAAAAAGGTTGAATGATAGAAGTGCTAAAGCACAATATTTCACACAGTTGACCCTACACAGTAAAGTCCCTGTAAAGTCAATTCTAAGAATTCTTTCTAAACACTTTATAATTGTTACAAATGTATTGCTGAAACACATTACAAAGACTGTGAATTATACAATGCTTAATTGTGAAGTTAGAGCGTTAAACAGTTTTTCACCAAGTCTCTGTTCAGGATTTTTTGGGCGGAGCTAAAACGGGGGTCTGATGGACCCCCAAGCATAGCCCCTCCCCTAACACTATAGAGGGTATGCATCGACGTTACTTTCCCGCCGAAAACGCGCTCCCTCAGCTGGACTGAGTGGCAGAAGAACATGCTGCATGACTGGATTTAATAGAGGAAACTGCGAAAACGCAAGTAAAACAAACGATTACACTAAAGGTTGGACTTGAAAGTGTTTCTTACAACTTGTCAAATAAACCTAATTCATGGATATTGACATGCAGCCAGGAGTCGTGTTTCCTGACATTTATGTGCCTGATTTCGACGCCGGGGAAATACATAAAGGAAATCTGCCTGTGAATATTTTATATAACTACAATATCGGTAGGTTTAAACCCGCGTAATCACTTATATCAATGTTATATCGTGATATTGTCCAGTCCTAAAACATATATAGTTTTATAGTATAGTTTTTGTCAGTGTTGTTTATTTTAAAACACACAATTATGCAGAATATAAGATGGAAAATATTTAATTGATGATTTGTCAACATAATATATAACAATACGGTATGATTTTACCTCAAAATCCAACAATTTGACACAAAATGATAACTGCAAATCCATGTTTCTCTGCCTGGAGTCCAGCTGTTTCTGTGAATTGCAGTGATCCATTTGCTTATTTTTTCTGTAGTTTTCAGCAGTCTTTAAATATATACCTCAGGTTTTGTGTCAAAGATATTTGTACAGTCAATCGCAAAGCTCTTTCCCGTTTTGGATGTGTTTTTCGCGGCATTCACGCTAAAAACCAATGCTGCCACTCAGTCTTTGTGCCACTCAGTGGGCGTGACCGCAGTCGTAACGGTCGACGGTGACGTCACGTGCATAACTGTCGATGACGCACCGAGCGTGGCGCCACCCCTAACGCTACAGCAGCTCACCCGCTCAATCTCGAGTGTCATTACAGTTATACTGCCTGTCGGTACACGATCCGTTCCACCTGCATGATCCGTTTCACGCATGCGCGTAATTACGTACAGAAACCTACTAATGAAACACTTGAAGGCAAGGTGGCACATTTGTGTAACGTTAGTTGTATTGTGTTTAACATTTAACAGCGGGTCTATTTTGATGCTTTTAAATGTAGCTTAGGCTATGCATTACGATGTGTTTACGTGGTTGCCAATCCAAAATAATAAAGGAGTTGTGAGTCTTTACATGATCAGTTTCCTCCATACTCTCCTTTGCGATTCATTGCTGGTATAAGGCCTAACTTACTTAACTTGCCGTGTTTTGGTCAATTGTCAAAGACGGTTTGTGTCATTTTTTTTATTAAAAGCTGCTAATAGTTAACTTTTAAGTTGAGTAATTTTGTATTAGTATGGGTCTATATAGGCTAATATATATAATCTAAATGAGGAAAATAACCCCTTCAATGTTGTTTACAGAAGACAATAAGGAACATAATATGCATTTCTGCCAAGACTATCTGCACTTACATGAAGAAAGAACTAAGAACTACAAACAAGTGTGGGGAAACGTTATAAAGTATTTCAAACTGACAATGGAAATGACTTGAAAGAAGCATGTGTGCACACATTTTACTTAAGAGTTTTATTCACACAAGTTTTATTTAAGAGTAAAAATTCTCTCTCTCTCTCTCTCTCTCTCTCTCTCTCACACACACACACACACACACACACACTTTCTCTCTCCCTCACACACACACAGAACGGATCGTGCAGGTCGTCGCAAAACAGAATTATCATTTGCGCATGTGCGTTTTCTAAAGAGTCTACTACGCATGCGTAGAACGGATCGTGCAGGTGGAACGGATCGTGTACCCACACTGCCCTTTGCACCAGGGGCGGAGCTACGGGTGGGCCCGGGCCCACCCAGATTGACAACTTCCCCACCCAGTCAGATCCAGGAAAATATATATACATATATGTAGTACAGTTAAAGTTCGTGACTAGGAAGGAAGAGGTCTGGGTCGACAAACAACTGCTGACTGAGCTTTTATTGAGAATAAAGTTCAACAGAAAGGCTGTGTAGAGCGCCACAGCATCAACATAAACATCCACAAAGGGCTTCACTCCAGATTCGGTAGTCACAATCCACAAGGGCTTTACTCTAGATAGCGCGCTGTGCCTCAGTCAGCAGTTCCCCTCTCTCTCTCACCAACTCCTGCTTCTCACGGCGTCTTATCCCGTCTCCGCGCCAATCACTAGAACGAGACACAGGTGTTCGTGATTTGTAATCAACCCACTCACTTACCAAGCGTCTCCTGCAATTCTCTCCGGTTGCAGACCTCGGTGAACCAATGACCTTTTTAGTTAGATCAGTCAACGAGCTGGTGAGGGCCGAATAATTAGGTACAAACCTTCTATAATATCCCGCCAGCCCGAGGAACTGTCTAACCTCCTTTTTGGTCTTGGGGCGCGGACAGGTTGCAATCGCTGCTGTCTTGTCAATTTGGGGACGCACCTGCCCATGCCCCAAGTGGAAGCCCAGATACTTTACCTCCACGCGCCCAACCGCACACTTCTTCGGGTTGGCCGTGAGCCCAGCCCCTCTCAGCGATCTCAGGACGGCTCTCACATGCTGCATATGCCGCTGCCAATCATTACTATAGATGATAATATCATCTAGATAGGCAGCCGCATACGCACCATGGGGCCGGAGAATTTTATCCATGAGTCGCTGAAAGGTAGCTGGTGCCCCGAACAGCCCGAACGGAAGGGTAACGAATTGGTGTAATCCGAACGGCGTCGTGAAAGCTGTCTTTTCTTTGGATAAAGGCGACAAGGGGATCTGCCAGTATCCTTTCGTCAAGTCCAGTGTCGAATAAAATCGAGCCGCACCGAGCCGGTCAAGCAATTCGTCCACCCGCGGCATTGGATACGCGTCGAATTTCGACACTGCATTCACCCTGCGACAGTCCACACAGAAACGGACCGAGCCGTCGGTCTTGGGAACCAAAACTATCGGGCTCGCCCAGTTACTGCTGGACTCTTCTATTACTCCCATCTTAAGCATTGCCTCTAATTCGCCCTGAACTACCTTTTTCTTGTGCTCAGGTAATCTGTACGGCCGGCTGCGAATAACCACGCCCGGCTCCGTCTCGACGTGGTGCTGAATGAGGTTGGTACGCCCCGGCAGGGGAGAGAACACGTCTGCAAACTCCGCTTGGAACTTAGATAGATCAGTGAGCTGGGAGGGCGAGAGGTGATCTCCTCCTGGGGTCAGAGCGAGGGATTGAATTTTTACATTCGCCTCTGGCCCGAGATCATCCTCCCCGCTAATCACCGTCGCCAGCATCACTGATTCTGCCTCATTTCATTTTTTAAGGAGATTGAGGTGATAAATTTGACGTGCCTCCCTCCTGTCAGACCGTACCACCTCATAATCGAGCTCGCCCACTTGCCGTGTAACCTCAAAGGGTCCTTGCTACTTTGCAAGTAATTTTGAACTTGAAGTAGGGAGCAATACAAGTACTTTCTCTCCCGGTGCAAATTTGCGTAAATTAGATCGTCTGTTATACAGCTGGCTCTGTTTGTGCTGGGCTTGTAACAAATTCTCCATTGATAGCCGCCCCAAAGTGTGGAGTTTTGCTCTCAAGTCCAGCACATACTGAATTTCGTTTTTGGCCTGAGATGGTCCATCCTCCCAAGCCTCCCTTAGGACATCCAGCACCCCGCGAGGCTGGCGTCCAAAGAGAAGCTCGAAGGGGGAAAACCCCGTGGAGGCTTGCGGGACCTCTCGCACTGCGAATAACAGAGGTTCTAACCACTTATCCCAATTTTTGGCGTCTTCTTGCACGAACTTACGAATCATGGATTTAAGCGTGCGATTAAAACGTTCGACCAGCCCGTCCGTTTGTGGGTGAAAGACGCTGGTACGAACCGATTTAATGCCCAGTAATTCGTACAGTTCGCGTAACGTGCGTGACATAAACGCCGTGCCCTGATCAGTGAGGATTTCTTTTGGAATCCCCACTCGGGAGATTAAACGAAACAGTGCATCCGCAACACTCTTAGCGGAAATGTTGCGGAGCGCCACTGCCTCAGGATATCGCGTTGCATAATCAACAATGACTAATGCAAAGCGATGTCCCCTTGCTGATCGTTCTAATGGCCCGATGAGGTCCATACCAATTCTTTCGAAGGGGACCTGCATTAATGGGAGTGGGCGCAATGGCGCTTTTGGGGTGGCCGGTGGGTTTACCAGCTGGCATTCACGACAAGACGCGCACCACCTGCGTACATTCTCGTGAATTCCCGGCCAGAAGAATCGGGTCATGAGCCGATTTAGTGTCGCCGTCTGTCCTAAATGCCCCGCCATCGGATTAGAATGAGCCGCGTGGAAAAGCATTTCCCTGCGGCTCTTTGGAACTAATAACTGGGTTGTATCCTCTTTTGTCTGAGTGTCTTGGGTCACTCGGTACAACCTATCTTTTATAATCGCGAAATATGGATAAGCAAGCGGACATGCAGGCTGGAGAGGCTGACCATCAATCATACAGACAAATGCATGTTTTAGCGTCTCATCCTGGGACTGCTCCAGGGGAAAATCATCGCGCTCCGGAAGAATTAGTCTTCCGGCTTCACTCTGTTCCCCTGCAGCAGCGCTCTCCGGTCCCTGATCAGTCTCTCCCGCCTGCACTCGCGCCTGCCTACCCCGCATTTTCTTTTCCCAAGAGGCATCCGAGCATAAATAACCCAATAATTGACTGAACGCCGGCCAATTTGTTCCCAAAATTATCGGATGCCGGAGGTGCGGGTTAACTGCAACCTCAACACTATGCTTTTGTCCCCGGAATTTAATTATGACGGGCATTACAGGATATTTCACCACATCCCCGTGCACACACCGAACCCCAACCATGCGGCCTGTATCCAATGCCCCGGGTGAAATCAGGCTTTGATGGACCGAGGTTTGGTTACAGCCCGAGTCCACCAAGGCCTGATAGGTACCCCCCTTGATACACACAGGTATCTGGTACTCGCCAGCTTGACCAGGGGCAGCTTGTGGACGGTCGGGGATCCGGATCATGGTCCCAACTTCCATAACCGGACCTTTATCCACAAAATGATCCGGGTCCCCACACCGCCAACAAGCCGGCCCAGACCTGCCCGCCGCTCCTGTGGCAGAGAGTGGGCTGAACGACTGACGCGGAGAAAGGGGAGAAGCAGGAGAGGGGCCCGTCCCGGCGGCAGTGAGTCCTGCCCCCCAGGTCTAGAGAGAGAGGGGGACAAAAGAGAAGGAGAGAGAGAGACAGCTGGAAGGAGTTCGCCGACCCCTTGGCACGCCACCATGTGGTCCTCCGCCAATTGGATGGCTGAGTCCAGCGAAGTGGGGCGGTGGCACTGGACCCACTCGGCCGTCTTCTCCGGGAGCCGAGTGATGAACTGCTCCAGCACCACGCGATCGATGGCCAGATCCACGTCGCTTCCCTCAGCCAGCAACCATTTGCGGCACGCGTCCCGGAGCTGTTGGGCCACCACGAAGGGCCGGCCGGACTCACCCAGGTCGAGGGAACGGAAGCGTTGTCGGTGTTGTTCCGGGGTCCGGCCAACCCGCTGGATGATGGCCCGCCGCAGGTCGTCGTAGACCAGGAGGTTCTGGACTGGCAGCTGCTGTGCCGCCACCTGTTATTCACCCGAGAGGAGCGGGACCAACCTCATAGACCACTGGTCCCGCGGCCATTCACACACTTCGGCGGACCTCTCAAAGAGCTCGAGGAAAACTTCTGGATCGTCCAGTGGGCCCATTTTATTTAACTGCAGGTGGGCAGGCACAGCTGGCTGGCCGCGGGCCTCCCGAAGAACCTCCCGGTCAATCCAGCTCCGGAACGCCTCGCGGTCCTCCTGCTGGGTCCGGAGGATGGCTTGGTAACACCGCTCCTGGTCTTGGCGCAGACCCAGCAGGGCCTGTTGTTGCTCTTGGTGCAGGACCGCGAGGGACGCGATGATGTCCGCAAATGGGGTGGAGGACGATGACTGCATGGCGGCGTACTCCCGTCTTCCTTCCCGGGTTTCGGCACCAGTGTAGTACAGTTAAAGTTCGTGACTGGGAAGGAAGAGGTCTGGGTCGACGAACAACTGCTGACTGAGCTTTTATTGAGAATAAAGTTCAACAGAAAGGCTGTGTAGAGCACCACAGCATCAACATAAACATCCACAAAGGGCTTCACTCCAGATTCGGTAGTCACAATCCACAAGGGCTTCACTCTAGATAGCGCGCTGTGCCTCAGTCAGCAGTTCCCCTCTCTCTCTCACTAACTCCTGCTTCTCACGGCGTCTTATCCCGTCTCCGCGCCAATCACTAGAACGAGACACAGGTGTTCGTGATTTGTAATCAACCCACTCACTTACCAAGCGTCTCCTGCAATTCTCTCCGGTTGCAGACCTCGCTGAACCACGCCCCCCTCGCCACAATATATTTTAAAAAAAATGTTCTAACGTTTAACAATTCTTCAATAACTTTTTTAAATTTGATTTTTTTTTTCATGCATTAAACTCTTAAAGAATATGCTAATTCGTCTATTCTTCAGTTACGTCACACGCCAGTAGTAGCCTGTTATGTTCTTCGCGCAAATATCCAGGTTTCAACCAGCAACGCCCTTTTTATGTTTAAAAAATGGCTAACCCGCTATCTATGATGCATTTAATATAGAAAAACGACTTGTCGAAGATGACAGGACGTCGTAACAACTTTTATCGTTTGAACGAGAACTAACAGATTCCTAAATGAACGATATCAACATCTTCAATTCAAAACCCAGCCGACTTTGACTTATTTAGAACAGACATCAGCCATACAAGGTAAGCTATAGGTGGTTAGTCTGGCCCGCTGTGGCATGATAATCGTAATGCAATATTGTTTGTATGTAATTTGTGAGCAGGGGGATTTCTGAAATGTTTTAATAATATAATATAATAGTGCCGAGATTCTTCAAAGCAGTGAAAAAATACAAAAATTCGCCGCAATGATTAGTGTGCTGTAATGGTCTCACTCTCGTGGTAGAATTTTTGCCAAGCGTTTCTGAGGTTCTGGGTTCTAATCCGCCCTCATATCTTTTTTTTTTTCTTTTTTTTTTTTTTTGTTGTTCTCATTAAAACCAAAGGTGTTCATCAGTGATTGTACATCAAGAGCAAGGACACGATGTGTGCATTTTGTTTTGTGCTTACGAGCGCCAAGAGAACTAATAACAGCAGCAACACTGACCATGATTTGAGAAACAACACATTCCAGCGGATAGATCACCTCTTATTTAACACAGACATACGAATTTCTTCGAATGGAGATGTGTCTTTCTTTCAGGTACAATTATTCGCTGTGTTTAAGTTCATTTGTGACGTTTCAGAAAGATTCTCGCAGAAAAAACAGCTGAAAGCGCACCCTGTTTTTTATTTATTTTATTTTACAAAAGTACAAGGTTTTGTTGTTATTGTGAGCATACACGAATAAAAGTAGACCATTTGTAGTCTTGACGAAAGGCTTGTTTCTGTCATGAGGAAAAAATCCATCAGAACGCGCCGGCGCGTTCGTCGGCCATAGGGATAAAAATAACCAATTTAGTTTCATATTTATATTTAAATATTAGGCTATAGAGCCTATTATTATTTTTACATTTCACCTATGTTGATTATGAAAAGTGAATAGCATGACGGATGCGCAATGTCGGGAGACATGCAGCGGGACAGACATGAGTTTGACCACTTCATTAAGTTTTGTTTTATAGTAAGCCTTTCTTTAAAGTGAATTTCGTTTTGTAGAAATTGTATCTTAATTTCAATCAATGTTTCATCAACCAATTGCCTATATTTAATAAATAGGAAGAAAACCAAGAACGTTGAGTAGAATTGATTGAAGTGCGTAACAAACGAACATGTTTCTGCGGCCTTTGAATAAGGCTGAAACAATATTCTGTTTTTAATGAATTTCTTAAATAAATAAATAAATTCATTAGATGAATCTGAACGTGTGTTTACATGAACGCTAAATAAAGTGAACGGGTTAATGTGTGTGCGTTTGTCACATTTTTTTTTTTTTTTTAGAATCGTAAACTGACTTTTTTGTTATTTTTATTTATCCATATAGCTGCCTGTTACCATGCCAGGTTATTTCCAAATTTGTGATTATTATTATTATTATTAGGTTATTTTTAATCGGTTGATGCTGTTGGTTCATGTTGTAACTGCAGTTTTGTCTTGTTCTTATCTTGTAGATTTACTTGAATTAATATTGTCACGTAATATTATTAAATAACGTAACTTGAACTTGCCATACCTTGACTTTTTGTGAATTGACGCCACTGAGAGTCGGTCCATCATTTTCAATAGGCTAATACTTATTTTATGGAATCATTTGAAGAAACACAAGATTTAATTGTGTATAGCTATAGCCTATGTCTGAAATGTAGACCTACTGCTTAGAAATTGATAAAACAGAAAAAGAACAACCTTTATACAAAAAAGATTTCTTATAGTGGCAAAACATTAGGCCTACTTTACTTTCCACAATACAAAATACCAATTTAAAGTAACAATTTTATTCTAAGTAACATAAAAAAGAAGCAATTACAATATTTAAACAAAGAAAAACAATATATTAAACAAATCACTTTGAATTGTTTCAAGGTTGCAGGAACAGCGAACATCTTGAGAACAACTGAAATGATGACAATTGCTCTTTTCACCTAGATGAAAAAAAAAGACAAGCAAGATTAACAGCAGGGAAAATTGATGCAATTCCACCAAATACGACAATCTGTCAGACAGTGTTGCATTTTTGCCACACTCCCTTACTTATTCAATAGGTGGAGATCACTATTTCAGGCTTCACACATTTAAAAGGCGTTTTAAGAAGAAAGAACATTACACGACATAACTATCACTTCATGCCATTATATCTATACATAACAACATAGAGATGGCCACTTCGAGTGCGTGTATTCAAGTAAAGGTAAGGAAAGTCCGAATGTCAAACGAATGTCCAATATAAAACTAACTTTACCGCGATGAAAATAACATCTCCGTCTTCTCAGCAGTCATCCGGTCATCCCGCGTCTCAGGAAAACTGACGCTTCAAAAGCTTAAAACTGCACACTATATTCACTCAAATATCGTTTAATGATAACATTAAACCCTGAAGAGTAGATGTGAAACACTAAAAGCGTTGGGAGAGAGACTAAAATGTATGCCTGGCCTAGAAATTTGAAATGAGCGCGGAAAAAAAAAAATCAATCCCATAATGCAATGCTTCTACAGTATTATACTGTATTACGAGTGAAACGGGCTGAAAACAGAAAACTACTGTATATTTACAGACATTCTGTAAAATATACAGCATGTTACTGTTTTATGAAAATACAGTATAATACTGTTAGAAATTACCTGTAAATTTACAGTAAAGTTTTACAGTGTATTAAAAGTTACATATTTTATAAAAAGTAACATTTTATATCTAGCTGTTGCCCCGTTGGTCATGTTTTGGTCTTTTTTTGATCTTTTATTTAATTAGTACTTGAGTTATTCTGTCCTGAGATACATTTGATCAATCAATTGGTGCCTTATTTTATTAAAAAGAAACTAAAATAGGCCATGTTGCCTGGAGGCAACACCATACCATAGAGGGTTTTAAAGTCATGTTAATTTTAGTTCATAATAATTTAATAATTTAAACATATATTGATAAATGTAACTGTACTGTACTGTAAAATGTATCCCATTTGACTATATTAATATGTTATAATATTATTTCTTTCATGTTTATGTGTTTTACAAACTAAATGAACATTTAAATTAATCCACAAATACATGATTTATAATATGCAAAGTCACTGGCATAACTACCGTTGTTTTAAATTTACCCTATTACATTACTTTTTTACATTTATGCATTTGGCAGGCGCTTATATCCAAAGATACTTACATTGCATTATACTACACATTTGTATCTGAGTATGTGCAATCCCTGGGATCGAACCCATGACCTTGGCATTGCTTGTGCCATGCTCCAATCACTGAGCTACAGGAAAGCTATTAACTCTGTTAGCGCATATTACATTTATGAATTTGGCAGACGCTTTTATCCAAAGTGTCTGCCAAATGCATATTACTATAGTCTTGTGGTGAACAATTGATCCGTGCAAGTTAGTACACAGAAAAAAAATTGTTTGTCGTAATCTTTAATCTTAGTTCAAATAGTGCAAAGTAGATTTGTTTTTGTATTTGTATTTTTATGCGACAGAACATTTACTGATTAAGAATGATTCAATGACTCGCTCACAAATACTTTACTTGTTTCATTAATGGTGTAGGGTCTGCACAGTCTCAAGGATGAGCAGGTCCCACCATAAACTGTGTTTAAGCCTCAATTCACGGAACTTTGGTTTGTAAATCTTACATCGTTTCCGGCCCGGCAGACACTAATGGATCACAAGACTTTTTTTTATGACTATTTCGATAAGTCCCAAACCTCTCCTCTGTGACTTCAAAGGAGATGCGAACGCCACGGATCGGGTTTCGAAAGACAGGCCCGAATTCCAAACGGTCATAAAAAGAGAAAATACACGCACGCACCCACAGACACACACACACATACAAAGACTGTATACACAAATATTATACCTGCAAATATGAATGTACCTGCCATTGAAGTGCTCGCTGCATGTATGTGTTACTAGTGTAGAATCGTAGAATTGACTGTAGTAGGTTAGTTTTCATGTTAAACGATAGTAATAGAGTGTAAAGTGTATCTTCTTTATATGACGAGAGACACCTGTCGAGTTTGATCTCTCCGTAAAGCTGTGAATCCGAGCTATTCACTCATGTACGTTACATTTCTGCCAAATGCATCGTTCAATGTTTAATAATACTATGAAGAAAATGCACTGATTCAACATACCATAAATTTATTCGGGAGACAGGACAAAGGAATGTGGAAACCTGCCAAATCGCAACGCTAGCATTGGAGGACGTTATCAAGAAGGCGTTCTGGTCTGTTGTCTTTAAAACACCATGACACACGTCTTTTGGTGGCACAAGTTTTCTGCACGAGTTCCTGCCGTCAAGACGGACTCTCTTCTTTATTTTCCGGTCATATTACAACAGTTAAACCTTCGTTTGAAACTTCGCCGAAACAACCTCCGGAAGAAGAAGCAACTATCGAACCGAGCGCTCCGAAACTCCAAGCACCCTGACTAACCTATGCAAGTATAACGTTTTTACGATTTTAAATACTGAGTTTCCTTGCTGGCTCTTAAAGGTGAACTGTTGCAATTTGACCTGCTTTGATCATCTCTTTCGTTTCTGCCTTTCCCTCTACTTTGTATGTATTTGTATTTACTTGTGTCCATTTAGCCGTATAACCTGTGTATTACCCGTTTCGTATATTAAACTCATTATATCCATGCTTTTTGTTCACTTGCTCATTTTAGCAACAACCGAGTCACTTTAACGTTCTGATTCTAATATCCTTGCTCTATATTTGGAAGCTATGATAGAAAGTTAGTCTCCCGGCCCGAGAATAACATTTCTGTCGTGATAATCTGTGGATAATTTTCCGTTTCGGTGGACGAACT
Source organism: Ancherythroculter nigrocauda (assembly GCA_036281575.1). Lineage (NCBI taxonomy): Eukaryota > Metazoa > Chordata > Actinopteri > Cypriniformes > Xenocyprididae > Ancherythroculter > Ancherythroculter nigrocauda. The sequence goes on from VTFQ01000021.1 coordinate 27,416,299, forward strand.
GATAGTTTTCCACATAATTATTAAACCAGAACTAATCATATATGTGATTGATTATAATTCGTTGTAGTTAATTCACCATATATGTTTAATTCCCCGTTGGGTCGATATATGAACGTCATAAAGCTTTCTGAATTATGATATTCATATTTCACCCATAAATTGATTAATAACTGTACATCGCTACAATGGATAAATAAGCATTTTTGAACAAATCTCTTGAATGAATGAATGATTCAATAACAAACATATTTTTTAACAGTCTCTCGTCGCCACCTAGTGGCATAATTATGTAATCGATGCAATCGTTATTTGAAGCGACAAGTTACATTTAAAGGGGGGGTGTCACACACAGTTTCTGCCAATCTCATTGTCAAGCTTATTTGTTTATGTGCACAATTTCCCCGATTGAAAGGGAGGGAAACATCATCAATGGAGCCTTGCATTACAAAATGCACACGTAAAATTAGAATTATCATATTATTTTAACGATCTATTTTAATCACATGTGGACTGAAGAAATAATCGTCAATTTCTCCCGTGATCAAAGTGAAACGCAAACGTGGATAAACAAATCAATGCACTAGTACCTCAACACCCTTAAAATTCACAACAAAGAACTATAATCAGCTTGAAACACAAATTAGGTCATGAAACCTTCAGTGCCGAGGACAGACATAGTTGCTACGTCATGAACCGGATCGGCATCTGTCGCCATACCAACATCCCGCTTCACCCACAGATGCAACATGAATTATTAAAGTGCTCACCGGCTTCCACTCCAGGTTTTGATGATGGTAAATGTCTGTGCACTTTCTTTATTGCATTCGCTCAGGAGTTTTGGCAGAGCTCGCCAGCCGCGCTCATTCCAGCACTGGATTTTTTCTTTTTTCCGTTTCCTCTTTTTTCCGCCCCTTGCTCCGATTGGTTGAGACTACTATAGTTATTTATTTATTTATTATTTATATTTTTCCATGTTATTTATTTATTTGTTAATATTGAATCTTTCTCAGTTTGACTTGACAGCTCCTACTCGATTTTCCTTGGATACAAGTGGAAATCGCAATGCTTAGAACGCAAACTGTTTGGCACTACTAACTGTAGACAAGTTAGATTGTTCTACTAAATTACTTGCTCATTTGCTCTTCAATAGGAAGAAGGACCACCAGTCTTCTGACGTCTCTGTGAAGAACAGTACTTGGGATCTTCTCTTTGCAGCTTTTTGACACTGGATGGTTCTTAGTTGTTGCTTTTGAGGGTTTTGTGATAGGAACAGGGTAACTTGGGAAGGTTCGGACATTGACGTCTCTTACGGCACCCTTGCTGTCTTGATTGACACTGATTACTCTGCCAAGTTTGAACTGCCCTCTGAGTGCATTTTGATCCGCCATCCAGACAATGTCTCCAATTGCAACGTTCCTATGCATGGTATGCCACTTTGTCTTTAAGAATAAATTAGGACCTGCAAGCTGGCTCCAGTGTCTCCAGAATTTATCCACCATCGACTGCATTGCTTGGAGGCGTTTGAATGGGTAACTGGAAAAGTCAAATGTTTTGACATCACCGCTTTGGGATGCTCGCCCCAGCAGTAGTGCATTTGGAGTTACATACTGGATACAGTCTTCCTGAGCTTGTGCTCTGGCATCGATGGGCCGTTCGTTTGCGAGATTGGCTGCCATTTGAAGGACTGTTTGGAATTCACTGTAAGTGAGAGTAGACTCGACTCCACAGTTTTGGAGTGCCCTTTTTAGAATGCGCACTGCAGCTTCTGCAGCTCCATTCCTGTGTGGAGAATCGGCTGGATGGATTTTCCACATCCACTCCGTTCCATTTTGTGCGGCCATTTCTCCTAGAGCGGACTTGTCGATGCCATCCAAGAATTTGTGAAGCTCCTGTAGAACTGGTCTTGCCCCGATGAAATTGGTTCCTGGATCTGAATAGATCTTAGGATAGCCCCTAATTGCTGCAAATCTTTGGAAGGCCATTAAGAAACTTTCAGTTGATTGGGTGTTTACCAGCTTTGCGTGGATTGCTCTGCTTGACATACAGCAAAAGATAACTCCCCAGACCTGCATAGAAGCTCTTTTCTTTACATCATCTTTCACCAGGTAGGGTCCAAAGAGATCCACTGTTGTAAATTTGAAGGGTACAGCAGGCTGCGACCTCTCTGGTGGTAAATCACCCATCACTTGTTGGCATTTCTGTAGGGAAAACACCCTAGGAAGTAAAATTAGCTCAAATGAAATATTTATAGGGAATTATAAAGAGTTGTTAGTTTATGACCGAGCAACTGAGTCGTCCAGCGTTCATTTGCTCGAGCCGTAATAAGCTCTTGTAGTGGATATGAATATCCAACAATCGTGAAAACACTGATTGTAGCACAGTAACTTAAGATCACAGTTTAAGACATTAAATTATAGAAGCACATAATACAAGACACTTTCTTTTAAAAATCTACAAGAGATTTTATTTATTCTAACACAAACTAATCTAACACAAACTAACACATACACACACACACACACACACACACACACTTTCATTCATACGTGTTGCAATAAGACAGGAAATGAAAGAGAAAGAGTTTAAGAGAGAGAGAGAGAGTTCACTTTGCACTTCAAAGACCTGAACGAACCATGAATCATTAATTTAAATGCACCAGTTCAGTTTTAATCTGGAGGTACTTGCTTGCATTGACTTTAAATGTGAATTTCCCTCGTCGGCACACAGAAAAGGGGTTTCCAAGTTGATGATTTGTCCAGGGTCTTAAAGGTCCTTGTGGAACAATGAAAGGAAGTCTCTTTGTCGCCGGAGTTAAAGTTGAAGCGGCAAAAGTCGTTCGTTGAACTTTGCGGCAAAGCTTAAAACACAAGACTTTCAGCGGAAAAGAAAATTAAGTACAAGCAAAAAAAAGAAAAGTGAGTGAAGATGGCTTGAATGAGCTGCTTGTCTGTTCTTCTTGTTACTCCATAGTTCTTGTCTTTTCCTTGGTTCTTTCTAGAACTCTGAACTCCAATTAAAATTCGAATTTCTAACTTAGTCTTCCCTTGCAGTTTGACTAATTAAACTTAGTTGTTTGTCACACCTCAGAGGAGTTTTGGCCAATCAGATATTGTCCTGTTTCAAAAGGGCTTTTCTCTGCCCCCAATAAAACATAGGTGTTACATCCCGTTTCTGCTTTAGCAGAGAGAGTGCCATTTTAACATAATTTCTATTAACTGGAATACGATACATTTTAAACAGATTTTATTCAAGCCATAATTTAGGGAAGATGAAAAGAAATAAATCAAGTCCAAATAAGGCATACTTTCAGTCATTCAGTCAAGGGTTAACACATTTACATGAATTGGGTCTTCTAAAGCAAAACTGGTTACAGGTTGTGGATACAATTTAAGATGTATGCAGTTAAAATATGTTTGATAAGTCCATTTAAAATTGTTTGGAACAATTATGATTCTGGATTCCGGAACCTTGATTCTGAATTAGAATTATGTTTTGAAAGAATCATCTGAATGATTCATTTGTCTGGTTCGTCCACGGTTCCTACATTTCTTTGCTTTGGTCTTCCAACACTGAACACAGCTGTCAACAACCTTTTGGGCTATTCTTCTACCCCTGATGACCCAAGCCTTCCTCCTCATCCTAAGTAAAGTTTCAGCCAAACCCTCATGGCTTTCTCTGTGAGATTCTCTGGCTAGCAGTGTAGACACCCATGCGTTGTAGGGAAGGATTGGAATGCTAACTTGATCTTCTTTAAAGACCTGCACTCTTCCACCACAAACCAATAGCCCAGAGTCTGGATTCTTATAGACTACCAGCCTGTCTCTGGTGGTGTTCGGGAAGGTTATACCTTCTTGCGCAGCAAGGAAAATGTCTCGTAGGGCGTCTTCTCTTTCTCTCACTGATATGGTTCCTGTTGAAGAGACTGCCTCCCACTTTGGGTTGTTTAGGGTCCGATCCCTGCCAAGGAACTTCTTCACTGCTCTCCAAACCCAAGCTACTGTTTTAACTAGTCTGGATAGATCACTGAACCTCTCCATAATGAATAAGTTTTGGACAGCTAATCCTGCAGGTGGTCTCCTGGGATGTATTTGGACTTGGATAAGATCCTCATTTTGCCTTGATAATTCAACTGGTTCCTGCTTTTTCGCTTTAGACCGTGTCAGTGCAGCTGCAAATGCCTTCTTTTGAAGCTTACTGATGTTTTCTCGGGCAGAAGCTGCTAAATCCTTTGCTGACTTGATTGGCCATTCATCTACTGGTAAGCTCAGGAACTTCGGCCCATTCTGCCACTCTGAATTTTCGTCAAGATTTTGAGGATTAGCCCCCTAGTGATCATATCGGCAATGTTCTGCGGACCTGGTATCCACCACCATTCTTGCACCTTCGTAATTCCTTAGATTTCTCCAATCCTGTTAGCGAAGAATGTTTTGTAGCTATAGCTTTCTCGCTGTATAGCGCCAAGGACTGTTAGGCTATCAACCAAGTGGTACCATTTTCCAACTCGAATTTGGCAATGCAGCTCAAAGTACTTCCGCAGCCGTGAAGAGAACACTGCTCCGCACATCTTTGCTTTGACAGCGTCTCCTTTGTGGTCTAATGGCGTCAGTTTGGCTTTGTACTCCACAAGCTTGGTGATTGATCAAGCTTGGTGAGTTCCATCTGAGGTACATTACCGCACCATAACCTTTTCAGATGGAAGCAAAAATGCTTATCGCCCATGGTTCATCATTGGAATTTGGAGGAGTTAAAGCTCTAGTGAATTTAATCTGGCCAAGCTGGATGTATTCCTCAAAGAGCTTAACCGCGTCTTCTCTTAGACCGTCTGAGAGGGCAGTATCCCAACTTTCACTGACTGGAACCTTTCCATCTTTCGCCTCTTGGAAAGCTCTGCGGACTAGAATTGCCCCCTTCTGCTTGGCGGGAGTCACTAGGCCTACTGGATCATACACCCCTGATATCTGACTCAACAACTCCCTACGTGTTAGTGGATTTGGTGTTTGGGTTCTGACTTGCTCTTGTGAGAGATTTTGACCAAGTCTCATTTTCTTTTTTCTCTTTGAGAAATTGATGTCATCACATAAAGCTTGTCATCTTTCACGTCATAACCCAGGCCAAGTGCTTTATTGTCATCCTCGTGCATTTGGTTTGGTAGAACCATGATCTTTTCTTTGATTACAGAGGGCTCATTTTCAGAGTCACCCCTCCCACTTTGATCTGAGAATACCCATGGCTTAAGAAGAAATCCTCCTGCCTTTAAGATCAGCTCCACATTTGCAGTGATGGACTTTAGCTGGTGAAAGTCGTTGTGGGACATGAGAATGTCGGCAACATAGCTGTCTTGATGGAGCACTCTGCGCTCTTCCTCAAGGTGAGCAAAGGATGGAAAATTAGCAGTTTCACGCATTGCCAGCTGCGCGATGCACCCTGCTGGTTTGTCTCCAATGTTGACTCGTGTGACCGCATATTCCTCCAGCTCCTCGTCTTCAGAGTTTCCCCAAAGGAATTGGTGTAGATGCATTTCTCTGTCTTCTAACCAAACTGAATTGTACATCTTCTTGACGTCCCCTAATGCCGCGTACACTCCACTCCTGAACCTCAGCAGGACAGCACGTATCTGGTTAAGAAAGTCTGAACCTTTCACTAACAAATCGTTCATGCTGACACCTCTGAATCTTTGGCTGCTGTTCCAAACAAGCCTCACTGGTGTTGTGACTGAGTGAGGGTTAGAAGCAATAAGATGGCTTACATACCACACAGGCCCAATCCAATTAGCAATTGTGTCTTTGGATAACTTTACTGCAGCCCCTCTGTCAAGCATGTCCTGCACTTGAGCGCTATAAGCAGCCTTTCATTCAAGTTCTTTGGCTAGCTGTTTCTCCATCCTCAAGAACGTAGCCTCAACTGCACTCCTGTTGTCTGGCAAGGAAGCTGGGTCCTCCAACCAAGGATACTTTGCGTGCCAGTGTGGTTCTTTGCTGTGGTTGTCTTCTACATAAGTGAGGCCTTCTCTTACTATTTCGAGTTCCCTCTCCTCGGCAAGAGTCATTTCCTTTCCATCAGGTTGGCAATTTCCACAGCCACCACATTTAGGCTCACATGCTGCGCCAATGAAATCCCACTTCCACCAGTCCAGAAAGTCTCGGGTGCTGGTTGGTGTGCTTGATTCATGAAACCTTCATGAGACCTGTGAGCTGATACAGCAACCTCTTCGAAAAGCTCGGGGTGAGTTCCTCCAACTGTCTTTCCCAGGGGACCGTCCCATAGAACTAGGTCTCCAACCACTCTGACTCTCTGTGGGGCTAGCTGGCCTTCTCGGTGGCTTATAAGCAGTTCGACTACTTTAGACCTCTCAAGTTCGACAAGGGGAACATCTGGAAAGAAATTTTGCAATTGCTCATGCAGCTCTGTTTTGTGAATCTCAGCGATGCTTTCTAATCGATAGCAAGCCAACTGATGTGAGCTGAGAGTGCCCTGGAGAGTTTTTACTCTGATTTTTAGAAGATACCGCTTGGTCTTTACACAAACTTTCATCCTTCCGATTCCATGGATGACAAGAGTGATTCTTTCACCTCTCAGGTTCAGACGATTTGCAGCACTGTGTGTTATATAATTAGTGTCTGATGCTAAGTCAATTAATGTTCCAATTTTCTGTCCCGCATTAGCTGTCACATTGAGAAGCATCATGATTACTGGCAGTTCCAGCAACCCACATTCTGCTAGTAAACTTGGCTGTTCTTTCGTCACATTGAACGCTCTTGCTGCAGTGTTTGAGAACACACTTTGGCATTGCTGTGCTAAGTCGGGTGTAAGTTTACTGAGGAAGTCTTCTTGATCTTTTGTGTAATCTTTTCTGCCTTTGCCTCCTTCAGGACGAAACTTGCTCTTTTTCTGAATAGCACTTCTTTCCTTTCTTTTAGCATTTGGGCATAAATAGTAGTGATGCTCAGGAACACTCTCGTCTTCACAGGCTTGGTTTTTGCATAGATAGGTGGGTTTGCAGAATGTATGGTTCTCGTGGATTTCGAGACACCTTTTACAAGCTCCCAGTTTTCTTACTGCAGCCTTTTTGTCCGCTAGCTTTAGTGACCGGAACTGTCTGCAGAAGTAGAGCTTCCTTTTATGTCTAACGTCACCACAGTCTACACACCCTGATTGGTCGTTGCTGTTACAATAGGACCAGCCAGGAGACAGAAGATAGGTTAACAGGTAATTTATTGAACACAAGCAGAGTATATGGATGACAACAGGTGAGTAAACAGATCCAAGTTCGTGACTGATGACTGATATGGAGAATGACACTGTCCTTTTGTGATTGCAGAGTGACAATGGAGAATGATACTTGCTGAATGGAGTAGATGACTTCAAACAACACTTCACACCAGATCGAAGACGAGGAAAGGAGCTTGGGTACACAGAGTACAGGTAAGTAGCAAGAGGAGTCCTTGAGGTAAGCATTCAGGTAAGTCCTTAGATGCAAACGAGACCGGACAATGTGACTGTGTGTGTAAGTGTCTTAAGTAGTGCTGGTGATGAGCGTGCTGATGAGGTGCAGGTGACAGTGATTAGTATTCCGGGGATGGTGTGCGCTGTGATTGGAGGGTGCTGGAGCCTGGCGTGTCTGTGACAGTATCCCAACCCCACCCCCCCACCCCCCCACCCCGACGTCATGGCGGTCTACCTCTTCCACGAGGTGCAGGTCTGTTGGGGTGTGTCAAATGGAAGGTGTCCAGCAGGTTGGGATCTAAGATGTCATTGCGTGGTACCCAGGAACGTTCCTCAGGACCATAGCCTTCCCAGTCCACGAGGTACTCAAGTTGTCCGCCACGACGCCGGGAGTCCAAGATGTCTCGCACCTCATATGCTGCTCCGTCCTCCAGGATGAGAGGAAGGGGGGGTTCGGCTTCGGTCACGCCAGGCTCTGTGGGAAGAAGAACAGAAGGGTGGTGAGGCTTCAGAAGTGAAACATGGAAGGTTGGGTGAATATGATACTCAGGAGGTAGTTGTAGCTTGTAGGTGACTGGGTTGACTTGCTTCGTGATGGTGAATGGGCCAATGAACCTGGGACTCAGCTCACGGCAGGGTAGACGCATGCGGATATCTCTGGTGGATAACCATACCTTCTGTCCGGGTTGGTAAGCCGGGGCCTCAGAGCGTCGTAGATCCGTGGTCATCCTGCGTCTACGAAGGGCCCGTTGTAACTGGTGGTGGGCTAGGTCCCAGACCCTCTCGCTCTCTCGGAACCAGTAGTCGACTGATGGTACATCGGATGGTTCCCCAGACCAGGGGAACAGTGGGGGTTGGTAGCCGAGCACGCACTGGAAGGGTGTCAGGCCGGTGGTAGATTGGCGGAGGGAGTTTTGTGCGTACTCGGCCCAACCCAGATACTGGTTCCAAGAGTCCTGGTGGCTGTGGCAGAAGGTACGGAAGAAAATCGCCCAACTTCTTGGATCTTGCGTTCAGTCTGCCCGTTCGACTGCGGATGGTATCCCGAGGAGAGGCTCACGGTCACACCTAGGAGTGAGAAGAAGGCTTTCCAGACCCGTGAGATGAATTGAGGTCCTCTGTCGGATACGATGTCTTCGGGGATTCCGTAGTATCTGAAGATAGTGTTGAACATAATTTCAGCAGTTTCCATGGCCGTGGGCAGGCCTCTTAGAGGGACGAGTCGGCAGGATTTAGAGAACCTGTCCACTACGACGAAGATGCAGGTAAATCCATTGGAGGCTGGGAGATCTGTCACAAAATCAACTCCTAGGTGTGACCAGGGTCAGTTGGGAACGGGCAGAGGAAGAAGTTTGCCGGATGGTAGATGGCGTGGGCTCTTGGACCTGGCGCGGGCTCTTGGACATGGCGCATTCCTTGCATCCCTGCACGTACCTTCTGACGTTGTTGGCCATGTTAGGCCACCAGAAGCGCTCTTTCAGCAGCGAGAGTGTTTCATTGATCCCCCGGTGGCCAGTGCCTAGTGAAGAGTGTGCAGAGTGGATCAGTGGAGTGCGCCGTGCTCGGTTGATATATTGCAAGCCCTGGTGGCAACCCGGCGGAGTGTCAGTGGAGGCATTGGAAGGAGGGAGAGTTTCTTGAGACCAGGTGATGGGACTGACGATCATTTGTTCAGGTAGGATAGACTCAGGTTCTTCAGTGATTTCCTCTGGAGCATGGATACGTGACAGAGCGTCAGCCTTGATATTTCTGGAGCCAGGACGGTAGGAAATGGTGAAGTTAAAACGTGTGAAGAAGAGGGCCCATCGGGCTTGTCTAGGGTTGAGCCTCTTGGCGGCTCGGAGGTACTCCAGGTTTTTGTGATCCGTTAGGACTAGGAATGGGTGTCGGGCACCCTCTAACCAATGCCTCCACTCCTCGAGAGCCAGCTTGACAGCTAGAAGTTCTCTGTTGCCGATGTCGTAGTTCACCTCCGCCAGGTTGAGCTTGCGGGAGAAGAAGGCACATGGATGAAGTCGGCTCAGGTTCCCCTGCTGCTGCGACAATACCACTCCAACTCCGGTGGTTGAGGCGTCGACTTCCACGACGAAGGGCCTGTCAGGGTTGGGATGCACCAGGAGTGGAGCGGACGTGAAGGCTTGTTTCGAGGTGTTAAATGCTTCTGTGCCAGATGGAGTCCAGGACAGAGACTTGGGCTTGTTGCGGAGGAGGCTTGTAAGTGGGCTGGTAATGGAACTGTAACTCTGGATGAATCTTCTGTAAAAGTTGGCAAAGCCGAGGAAACGCTGGAGCTCTTTGACGGTAGTGGGAGTTGGCCAGTTCTTGATAGCTGCCACCTTCCCCTCGTCCATCTGGATGCCACTGTGATCAATGTTGTATCCAAGGAACTGCACTGAGGACTGGTGGAATGAGCATTTTTCAGCCTTGAGGAAGAGCTGGAAGTCTCTCAGGCGTTGCAGGACCTCCGCAACGTGGCGTTGATGGTCGGCCATACTCCGGGAGTATATCAGGATGTCGTCTATGTAAACCAGCACGAACTTGTGGAGGAACTCCCGGAGCACCTCGTGGATAAAGTCCTGGAATACGGAGGGGGCGTTGACCAGGCCGTACGGCATGACCAGATATTCGTAATGGCCGTTGGGCGTGACGAAGGCGGTCTTCCACTCGTCCCCCTCACGTATCCGGATCAGGTTGTAGTCGCTGCGGAGGTCCAACTTGGTGAACACAGTGGCTCCGCGGAGGTGTTCCAGGGCTGCTGGGACGAGAGGAAGGGGATACCGGAATTTGACAGTGATGGCGTTGAGAGCTCGATAGTCGATGCATGGCCACAAGCCTCCGTCCTTTTTCGCCACGAAGAATAAGCTGGATGCAGCAGGGGAAGTAGATGGTCGGATGTATCCCTCAGCCAATGCCTCCTCGATGTAATCCACCATGGCCTTCTCCTCCGGGATGGATAAGGGGTAAATTTTACCCCTTGGCACTGACTCACCCGGAAGCAGGTTGATGGCGCAGTCCCATGGCCGGTGTGGAGGCAGCTTGGAGGCTCTCTTGGGGCAGAACACGTCGCTGAAGGGGGCGTAGCAGGACGGAATGTCCACAGAACGTTTCTCGAGGGGACTCTCAACGGATGTGGCACAGACTGGAAGAACGTTGGAGCAAGGAGACTTGGGAACAGGCAAGTCAGAGAAACACTTGGGAAAGCAGGTTTCGCCCCACTTCAGGACTTCTCCAGTTTTCCAAGAGAGGATGGGATCATGTTGCTGCATGGCGCCCTAGTATCACGTCAGCGGTGGAACCCTCCAGAACCAGCAGTTGAATGTATTCGAGATGCAGCAATCCAACTTGTAGTTGAACTGGTTCCGTGATGCGGCTGACTCGTCTATTACTCACAGGTCTGCCTGTTATTGAGTGAATCTGGTAGGTGGTCGGCGTGCTCTTGGTCTTGATGTTGAGCTGATGACAGAGGGCGCCAGAGATTAAATTTCCCACTGACCCAGAATCGAGGAGGGCGGATACTGGAAGAGAAACATCGGCAGCAGTAAGAGTTATAGTCGTGGTGAGTGGCTTTTGCGTCTGGAGAGTAGAGATAATGGCACTCACCATGGGACGTGGAGGATGTGTAGGGCATGAGGAGAGTACATGCCCCGGTAATCCGCAATATAAGCATAAATTCTGGGTCAGCCTTCTCTGTCTTTCCGTTGGAGTCAGCCATGATGATTCCACTTGCATGGGTTCTTGGGCTGGTTCTGGAGTGCTGACGGACTCTGGCCGGCAGAGGAAGGTGTTGTGGAGGCTCTGACCCTGGTGCTCTTCGAGACACGACAGCATACGAGTGGCGAAGCGTATTGACAGCTGGATGAAGCATTCAAGCCTGATGGTATCCTCGTATGCAGCGAGATGCAACCGCACTCGAGGATCCAGTCCTTGACGGTATGACGTCAGCAGCGCTTGTTCGTTCCATCCGCTCCGGGCAGCGAGAGTTCTGAACTGCAGAGCATATTCATTAACAGACAACTTTCCTTGTTTCAAATTATACAGTTTCTCACCGATAGAAGAATCCCAAGATGGTTTTCCAAACACTTCCCGGAAGTGTTCGACGAAGCCTGAATATGTCTGCGTCACTGGATTGTTTTGCGACCAGATGGAATCGGCCCACTGTAAAGCTTTGCCAGAAAGTTGTGAAATGATGAACGCTACCTTAGAGTAGTCAGTGGGGAACAGGTGCGGTTGCATCTCCAGGGTCAGAGAAACTTGCAGGAGGAATCAATTGCAGTCCTCCGCCGAACCAGAGTAGGGCGCCGGTTTGGCCATGGGACTGGCGTACGCAGGTGGTGAGGAAGAGGTGACGGTGGATACAGAAGTGATGGCAGGAGCTGGAGCTGGCGGTGGCGTTTGTGATGGTGGTTGCACATTGAAAGTGCGACGAAACGCATCCACCAAATCCTGGAAGGGATCCGATTGACTCATACTTGTGTTCCGCTGTTAATGTCTGGTCTTCTGTTACAATAGGACCAGCCGGGAGACAGAAGATAGGTTAACAGGTAGTTTATTGAACACAAGCAGAGTATATGGATGACAACAGGTGAGTAAACAGATGCAAGTTCGTGACTGATGTCTGATATGGAGAATGACACTGTCCTTTTGTGATTGCAGAGTGACAATGGAGAATGATACTTGCTGAATGGAGTAGATGACTTCAAACAACACTTCACACCAGATCGAAGACGAGGAGAGGAGCTTGGGTACACGGAATACAGGTAAGTAGCAAGAGGAGTCCTTGAGGTAAGCATTCAGGTAAGTCCTTAGATGCAAACGAGACCGGACAATGTGACTGTGTGTGTAAGTGTCTTAAGTAGTGGTGGTGATGAGCGTGCTGATGAGGTGCAGGTGACGGTGATTAGTATTCCAGGGATGGTGTGTGCTGTGATTGGAGGGTGCTGGAGCCTGGCGTGTCTGTGACAGTTGCTTGATTTTGTGGACTTTGTTCTTGCCCACCTTGGCTCGGGTCTTGACTCCCTTCTGTTTGGTTCCTCATCCCTTAGCTGTTCGAGCTGCTCATAAATGCTCTCTTGCTTTTTGAGGAATGCTAACAGATTATCAAACCGGTTGTCTGGTGTGATGGAGCTTTGCTGGTCAGAGACATGAACAAGCCATTCCTTCTTGAGAGACTCAGGTAGTTTCCCTTCAATTGACTTTGTCACTAAAGGATTTTTATAAGCGCCAGTGTTTCCAAGGTCACTCAAATCTCCAAGTGCCTTTTCTCCTGCTTGGATTAATTTGACTATTTTCCATGGATGGTGACTTCTTATAGCAGGTATTTTTTGCAAATCCTCCACTATTTCAATAGCAATAGCTGTCACATTTTCGTAGCGATTTTCCAAGACACGGAAAATGTCCTCTGCTGTATTATAAGTGGTGAGGCGCAGATCACTTACAATCCTCTCTTCAAGACTGTCAAGCACCTGAATCTTCTTAACCTCCTTGGAACCAGTAGGCTCGCCCTGCTTTTGAAGCGCTTCCCAGTCTCTCTTCCACCTGTGAAAGTCACGTTTGTTACCAGTGAACTTTGGGAGGGATGTGGGCTTTAACTTAATTGTTGCCACAGGGTAGCTAGAGATCGTCTGTGGAGGTGTTATCTTCTCTGCCTCTTCCTCTCGTCTCGCACGAATTAAATCAGCTTTTCTCTAAACTATTCTGGTAACGTTGAGTTCGAGACTTCTCAGGCCTTATTTTGATCACCTGATGGAATGCACCGCTGCCACCGGCTGTACAGGTCTTTTGCAGTCTTTACTAAATTTTGAAGGTGACTGAGCATGAAGTCGTATTGCCATCTGGAACTACTGCTGCGACATGTTCACTTTCAGCTCCAGCAACCTGCAGTGCTGTGGACAGTTCAAGATCTCCATACTTGGCCCAGAGAGTTTCTTGAAGAAGACCTTTAATTTCTTTCAGTTTTAATTCACACTCGCTTGCAGTCTTTTCAAGGTCGGCTTTTTGCTGTTCTGTTAACACAGCTGACTTGTCTGCGTCCAGCTCCGCCTCTAATTCTGCGACAATGCCCGCTTCAAGATCATCATTTGCTTCCATGACTTTCTCTGCTTGCTTAGTGAGTTTACTTAAACTGTCGCGAAGATCCTCTTCCGTCATCTCTTGATAAGCTCTGGTTATGGTGTTGATTAGTCGTGTGAATGCTCTTTTCTTCACTGTCCTTTCTGCTTTCAGCTGCTCGAGTGACTTCCCGGTCGCTTACTCTGACATTTTGATTTCAGTTAATGTTGGGAAGGAATTTATAATTCTTCAAACAGTGTCTCTTGTCTCTTTAAGTGTCACAGACATAGTTGCTGCGTCATGAACCGGATCGGCAACTGTCGCCATACCAACATCCCGCTTCACCCACAGATGCAACGTGAAATATTAAAGTGCTCACCGGCTTCCACTCCAGGTTTTGATGATGGTAAATGTCTGTGCACTTTCTTTTTTGCGTTCGCTCAGGAGTTTCGGCAGAGCTCACCAGCCGCACTCATTCCAGCGCTGGATTTTTTTTTTCTGTTTCCTCTTTTTTCCGCCCCTTGCTCCGATTGGTTGAGACTACTATAGTTATCTATTTATTATTTATATTTTTCCAAGTTATTTATTTATTTGTTTATAATGAATTTGTAATTAATTGATATTTTTCTCAGTTTGACTTGACACTCACGTTAATCTTGAGTAGAGTAGCAGTGCCTTCATATCTCCGAAAAATATCTCTTTAGCTTTATCATATTAATACAAGATAGATACGCTGTACCGAGTCTTTCTGAAAACAGCCGAGCGCTTGCCGAACACGGTGCTGTCACTCAATCATATCCTGCCTTTATTTCCCATTTCTGGGAAGTTTTCGGGAAACCGATTACAGATTAATCTGCTGGTGAGAAACTCTACAATCTTAAACAAGGATCTATGTCTATTTATGATTATGCTTTGCACTTCAGAACGCTTGCTGCTGTGAGCGGATGGAACGAACAGGCTTTGATAACCACATACCGTCAAGTACTGGAACCTCGGGTACGGCTGCATCTCGCTGCATACGAGGATTCCATCGGCCTCGAGAAGTTCATCCAGCTTTCCATCCGCTGCGCCACTCGTATGCAGGCGTGCCTCCAAGAGCACCAGGACCAGTCTCTTCCCAACATGCTCCTCTGCCGATCCGAACCCGTCAGCTCCCCAGAACCAGCCCACGAACCCATGGATGTAGAGAATTCTCGTTTAACTCCCTCTGAGTGCCATCGTCGGCTGACCCTGAACCTGTGCTAATATTGTGGCGTGCCCCACACGACCTCCTCGACCCATGGTGAGTGCCATAATCCCTTCTACTCAGAAAATGAAACCACTCACCACTGTCGTCAATCTTACTGCCGCTGATATCTCCCTTACAGTGGTCGCGCTCCTCGACTCAGGGTCAGCCGGCAATTTCGTCTCCGGGGCCCTCTGCCGGCAACTTCGTCTCAAGACCTCTCCATCTCCGACGATCTACCAGATCAACTCCATAACTGGTAAGCCTCTCAGCCGTAAGCACGTCCGAACTGTGGCAGGACCACTCAAGCTTCAAGTAGGACTTCTACATCAAGAGGAATTACATCTGCTGGTTCTGGAGGATTCCACCGCTGACGTGGTTCTAGGGCGCCCCTGGTTGGAGCAGCACAATCCCACCATCTCCTGGAAGACGGCGAAATCCTGAAGTGGGGCGACACCTGTTTCTCTCGATGCCTCGCTGAACTTCCTGTACCACGAACTCCTCCTTCAGATCTTCCCATCTGTGCAACATCCATCGAGAGTCCAGTGGAGAAACGTTCCATCGACCTTCCCAAGTGTTACGCCCCCGTCAGCGATGTCTTCTGCCCTCAAAGGGCTTCCAAGCTGCCTCCACACCGGCCATGGGACTGTGCCATCGATCTGTGTCCGGGTGAACCAGTGCCAAGGGGTAAGATCTACCCCTTATCCATCCCGGAGGAGAAGGCCATGGAGTATTACATCAAGGAGGCCCTCGCTCAAGGATACATCCGGCCGTCTACTTCCCCTGCTGCTTCCAGCTTCTTCTTTGTGGCTAAAAAGGACGGAGGCTTGCGGCCCTGTATCGACTACCACTCACTCAACAAGATTACTGTAAAGTTATGAATATGTCCCCTTCCTCTCGTTCCAGCGGCCCTGGAACATCTCCATGGTGCCACTGTGTTCACGAAGTTGGACCTCCGCAGCGCGTACAACCTCATCCGGATACGTGAGGGGGATGAGTGAAAGACCGCCTTCATTACACCTACTGGCCACTATGAGTAAATCGTGATGCCGTATGGCCTGGTCAACGCCCCTCCGTATTCCAGGACTTCATTCATGAGGTGCTCCGGGAGTTTCTCCATCGGTTCGTCCTAGTATACATCGACGATATACTCATCTACTCCCGGATCCAGGCCGAACATCGCCAACACGTTGCGGAGGTCCTCACCTGCCTTCGTCAATTCCACCTGTTCCTCAAAGCAGAAAAGTGCTCCTTCCATCAGTCTACAGTATCATTCCTGGGATATATCATCGACCACAGTGGCATCCGGATGGACGAGAGGAAGGTGGAATCCATCACCACCTGGCCAGAACCCACAACCATCAAAGAACTACAATGCTTCCTTGGATTCGCTAACTTCTACCGCCGGTTTATCAAGAACTACAGCTCCATCACTCATCCTCTCACCAGTCTACTCAGAAATAAGCCCAAGTCTCTGTCCTGGACACCAGCTGCCACCAACGCCTTCAACTGCCTCAAGGAAGCCTTCACCACCACTCCCCTACTCGTCCACCCCAATCCAGAGCTGCCCTTCATCGTGGAGGTGGACGCCTCTACCACCGGAGTGGGAGCGGTGTTGTCACAGCATCAGGGGACGCCAAGTAGACTCCATCCATGCGCCTTCTTCTCCCGCAAGCTCAGCCCGGCGGAAGTCAACTACGACATCGGTGACAGGGAACTCCTCGCTGTGAAGCTTGCTCTGGAGGAGTGGAGGCATTGGCTGGAGGGAGCCAAGCATGCGTTCCTGGTCCTTACAGATCATAAAAAAAACCTTGAATATCTTCGTGCTGCCAAAAGGTTGAATCCAAGACAAGCTCGTTGGGCCATGTTCTTCTCTCGGTTCAACTACACCATTTCCTATCGACCTGGCTCAAAGAACATAAAAGTGGATGATCTCTCCCGTCTCCATTCTCCTGAAGAGAAGTCAAAAGAACCTGAGCCTATCATCCCAAGCTCACTCATTGTAAGCCCTATCACATGGTCAGAAGAGACCATTCCCTCCTCCAATGCCTCCACGAACCCTCCGCCGGGCTGCCCACCTGGCTTGCTTTACATCACCCGGACACGACGCACTCCTACTATCCACTCAGCTCACACGTCACTAGGCACTGGTCACCCGGGGGTCAATGAAACCCTCTCATTGCTAAAAGAACGCTTCTGGTGGCCAGGGATGGCAGCCGATGTCAGAAGGTACGTGCAGGGCTGCCGGGAGTGCGCCATCTCCAAAAGTCCACGTCATCTGCCAGCCGGGAAACTCCTTCCTCTGCCCGTTCCCAACCGACCTTGGTCACACCTAGGACTGGATTTCATAACGGACCTTCCCGCTTAGGACGGAAATACCTGCATCCTAATCATCATAGATCGTTTTTCCAAATCCTGTCGTCTCATTCCACTGAGAGGGTTACCTACAGCCATGGAAACTGCAGAACTGCTATTCAACCACGTGTTTAGGTATTTCGGAATCCCAGAGGACATTGTATCGGACAGAGGACCCCAGTTCATCTCTCGAGTATCGAAGGCTTTCCACTCGCTCCTAGGTGTGGCCGTCAGTCTAACATCGGGGTACCATCCGCAGTCGAACGGGCAGACGGAGAGGAAGGTCAAGGAGATCGGCCGCTTCCTCCGTACCTTCTGTCATGACCACCAGGACTCTTGGAACCAGTACCTGGGTTGGGCCGAGTACGCCCAGAACTCTCTCCGGCAGTCTACTACAGGACTCACTCCATTCCAGTGCGTACTCGGCTACCAACCCCCACTGTTCCCCTGGACCGGGGAACTATCTAACGTCCCGGCGGTGGATTACTGGTTCCGAGAGAGCGAGAGGGTCTGGGACTCAGCTCACCACCAGTTGCAACGAGCCCTGCACAGACGTAGGATGACAGCTGACCTTTGATGTTCCAACACCCCTGTTTTCCAGCCCGGACAGAAGGTATGGCTGTCGACACGGGACATCAGTCTGCGTCTGCCCTGCAAGAAGTTGAGTCCCAGGTTCATTGGCCCATTTCTCATCACCAAGCAGATCAACCCGGTCACATACCAACTTCCACAAGGGTATCGTATTCACCCAACTTTCCACATCTCACTCCTCAAGCCTTCTCACCCTTCTGTTCTCTCCACAGGGCCTGACGTGACTCCCGCCGAACCCCCCCTTCCACTCATCCTGGAAGACGGTGCAGCATACGAGGTCCACGAGATCTTGGACTCCCGGCGCCGTGGTGGTCAGCTGGAGTACCTGGTCGATTGGGAAGGCTATGGCCCTGAGGAACGCTCCTGGGTTCCAAGAAAGGACATCCTTGATCCCAACCTACTTTAAACTTTCCACGACAGTCACCCTGATAGACCGGCACCGCGGGGAAGAGGATGACCACCACGACGTCGGGGTCCTCGGCCCTCAGGAGCGGGCTGTGGGGGGGGGGGGTTTACTGTCACAGACACGTCAGGCTCCAACATCCACCAATCACAGCGCACTCCATCTCCAGAGTACTGATCACCGCCACCTGCATCTCATCATTGCACCAATCAACAGCACTACTAAGAGCACGCACACACAGCACTCCACGTCCGGTCTCGTTTGCAGATACTCACGTTAATGCTTACCTCAAGGACTCCCCGCTTCATACTTACCTGTCTCCAGCATGCCTCCTTACCTCTGTGTGCCTCGTCTCCTGTGTGTGAGTGCTCAACCCTTCTCCAGCGATCTCCAGCTCCAGTGTGTTCACAGATTCCCACATCTAAAAGGAAAAGGACAGTAACTATCTCCATTCATCTCATATATCCATCTACTAATCCATTACTGCTTACCTGATCACTGCTATTAGCTCTACTGGTGTCAATAAAAGACCATTACCTGTTTACATCTGTGTCCGACTCCTGTGTACCGTAACAATAATAATAATAATGAATGGACTAGTCAGTGAAATGATTACAGACGAATCCATACCCGCTAGGTTCAGCAGCCATTCCATCCCCGCCGGCAAGTACAATCGATAGACCCATCCATATAGCCACCAACCCCGCCTCTGATCCGCCTTATCTCTCCTTCCTACCACTAGAAATACCAGACTCTCGTGCCAGTGCCAGGCACCTCCAGACAAGGCTCACCTAGTCTGCGTGTGACCCAGCAACTGACTATTCATATATGTATTCCTGGTGTTCAATGTATCAGTTGAGCCATTTTGAATTGTATTCTGTGGGTATAACTGTGGTGTGCCCTAGCTAGCTCCCTAGCCAGAGACACTGCATTTGACACAGTTTATTCCGTCATATTAAATGAGTTAAAAGAACACCGGCAGAGGTGGCGAAAGGAGGAGGCAGGCAACGCAAAAAAAAAAAAGTTATATATCAATAGCTCAACCACTGCTGCCACTACTAACGACAATAATCATAATAAAAGTACCTTAAAAAAACAATAAATTAAAAAAAAGTGATATATATATATATATATATATATATATATATCAGTGGTGGAAAGAGTACTAAAAATTTGTACTCAAGTACAAGTACTGTTACATTGCTGAAATAATACTCAATTACAAGTAAAAGTACTGGTGTCAAAAAAGTACTCGAGTAAAAGTACAAATTACTCTTCTCAAAAACTACTCAAAGTACTAAAATTACTAGTTACTTTTTAGCCGGCGATATTTAATGAATTGCCCAACAATATTCAATCAATCAGTAGAAAATAGCTACTTTTTAACAAAGCACTTTCACCTTATTCATGAAGTGCATGAATTAGTGCTCACAATACTGGAATTTCTAACTTCAATACAATACAAATGATCAATATTCAGTATCATTTTAAATACCAATAACATTGATCAATTACCTTTACAATAATCTCACTTAAATATTTGCTCACTTTGTGTATTTGTGTCTTTACAGTAGGGTAACTTTGTTGCAGTAGCTCACATGCAGCACAAGAAAGCTTGATTTCAAACTGAATTGAATTTACAAAAAAAGACAAGAAAACAGTCAGTAATAAAATAGGAACAAAAACAAATTACCTCAATTCAGTTGAGGTATATGAAATATAACAACACTGAATTTTTATATGCCCTGTATCTTAAAGGGTTAGTTCACCCAAAAATGAAAATTCTGCCATTAATTACTCACTCTCATGTTGTTCCAAATTCATAAGACCTTCGTTCATCTTCAGAACACAAATTCAGATCTTTTTGATGAAATCTGAGTGCTTTCTGACCCTCCATAGACTGCAACGTTATTACCACTTTTTATGGCCCAGAAAGGTAGTAAAGACATAGTTAAAGTCATGTGACTACAGTGGTTCAACCTTAATGTAATGAAGCGACCAGAATACTTTTTGTGCACAAAATAAACAAAAAAAAAAACACTTTATTCAACAATTTATTCTCTTCCATGTCAGTCTCTGACACTGTTGACGTAGTAAACACAGTCAGCTCATTTTATTGGCCGGATTCTGTGTCAGCATCACATGCATGCACTGTGGTGCTCACACGAACACCGTCAGAGAGTGACACGGAGAGAGGAAATTGTTTAATAAAGTCGTTATTTTTGTTTTTTTGCACACAAAAAGTATTCTGGTCGCTTTATAACATTAAGGTTGAACCACTGTAGTCACATGGGCTATTTTAACAATGACTTTACTATCTTTCTGGGCCTGCAAAAGTTGCAATTGCATTGCAGTCTGGGGTCAGAAAGCGGATTTTATCAAAAATATCTTCATTTTTGTTCTGAAGATGAATGAAGGTCTTACGGGTTTGAAATGACATGAGGGTGAGTAATTAATGAGAGAAATTTCAATTTTTGGTTAAACTAACCCTTTTAAGAGCCATATAATGTTATTTAGATAAAAAGAACATCAGAATGGTTTGACCTATAATGTCTGTATATAGTGATGCAGTTACACAGACTAGGTTATTTATATGTAAAAATCATATAAATGCCCCATTCTGAAACATACATCTAGGCTACATTGTAAAGAAATTAAAGATCCACCTTTGTTTGTTGAGACCGTAGCATTTTCATCGGCCAGGCATGGTCTATTATGATTGTTTGATAACTTTTGACAACGTTTAATTTAACAGCACTGAGAGATTCGCGACTGCAGTGGAGACGCAGTTCACTTGTTTATTTGAGAGCTCGCGTCGTTTTCGGCCATTACATGAATGTGCTCTCCACAAACCTGCGGGTATGATTAAAATTATGCGCAATACCTGCAATCCTGCGCTGTAACTGAGACGAGTGACAGGAGGAGGAGGCGTCGGGGAGATGAGAGATCCCTGACAGCAACATAGTGTCGGCCCAGATCCGGCCCACATCAGGTCCGCATGTAATCAACATGTACCAGATGTGGGCCGGATCTGGGCCAAACTATGTTGCTGTCTGGGATGAGAACGCGCCGCTGGTAAAATTTCAGGGTTTTCATTGGTCCGTTTACGATCGGATAACTTTATTGGCTACCGATATGCTGGTCAAAGCAGAGCCATATGGTTTCAATATTAATTCAAATTGTTGGCGTACTCAGTAACGGAATGTGATTTTACAAGTAGCGAAGTAGATTTCTAAGCTTAATTTGTACTTAAGTACAAGTACAATTACAGATTAAAAAATGTACTCAAAAAAGTACAAAAACCCGAAAAAACTACTTAATTACAATAACGTGAGTAGTTGTAATTCGTTACTTCCACCTCTGACATATATATATATATATATATATATATATATATATATGTTATGTGTTGCTGGTGCAGAGATGAGGCAGATACGGATTTCCACAATTATATACACTTCTTTAATAAACACGGGCAGGAAACACCAAACATACACTTAATCACAACATTCAGAACGGACAAGGAGTGAAGGGAGTGAGTGCCATATAAAGGGAGTGATGATAATAGAGTCCAGGTGCAGGTGATGAGTGATGATGAGGAGATGACGAGGGGAGTGCAGGTGTGGAGAACAGGAGGATCATGGGATATGGAGTTCAGGAGACGAGGGAACACGGGAACTGTGACAGTACTCCCCCCTCCCGGTAGGCGCGACCTCGCGCCATAGATGGAGACACCGGGAGGGGGGGCGGGCGCCCTGGAGACCTCATGCAGGTGCAGGGAGAGTAGCGGACAGGAGTGGAGGTCTCCAGGGCGGATCCATGAGCCATGGCAGGTCAGGACAGGAGCCTTGGGCTGCCATGGCGGGTCAGGAGCCGAAGGCGACCATGGCAGGTCAGGGGCCGTGGACGGCCATGGTGGGTCTGGAGTCGTGGACGGCCATGGCGGGTCTGGAGTCGTGGACGGCCATGGTGGGTCAGGTGCCGTGGACGGCCATGGAGGGTCAGGTGCCGTGGACGGCCATGTAGGGTCTGAGAGCCCGCCCCGGAGTCCCCCACCCCCGGGTATTAGCCCCCCCCCCAAAATACTTAGGGAGGTTCAGGGGTGGTTTGGCTGTGGTTGGAGCGGCTGGTTCGGCGGCGATTGGAACTGAGGGCTCGGCGAAGGAGCGTGGGGATTCAGGCCCGGCGGCGGAGACTGGCGCTGCTTGCTCGGCGGCGGAGACTGGCGCTGCTTGCTCGGCGGCGGAGACTGGCGCTGCCTGCTCGGCGGCGGAGACTGGAGATAATAGCTCTGCGGAGACTGGAGAACTTGGCTCGGCAGAGACTGGAGAACTTGGCTCGGCGGAGACTGGAGAACTTGGCTCGGCGGAGACTGGAGAACTTGGCTCGGCGGAGACTGGAGAACTTGGCTCGGCGGCTGAGACTGGAGACACTGGCTCGGCGGCTGAGACTGGAGACACTGGCTCGGCGGCTGAGACTGGAGACACTGGCTCGGCGGCTGAGACTGGAGACACTGGCTCGGCGGCTGAGACTGGAGCGGAGGGCTCGGCGGCTGAGATTGCCGCTGCTTGCTCGGTGGAGACTGGCGCTGCTTGCTCGGCGGAGACTGGCGCTGCTTGCTCGGCGGAGACTGGCGCTGCTTGCTCGGCGGAGACTGGCGCTGCTTGCTCGGCGGAGACTGGAGAACTTGGCTCGGCGGAGACTGGAGAACTTGGCTCGGGGGAGACTGGAGAACTTGGTTCGGCGGAGACTGGAGATACTTGCTCGGCGAAGACTGGAGAAACTTGCTCGGCGGAGACTGGAGAAACTTGCTCGGCGGAGACTGGAGATAGTAGCTCGGCGGAGACTGGAGATAATAGCTCGGCGGAGACTGGAGATAGTAGCTCGGCGGCTGGAGCAGAGGGCCAGTCCATTCCCTCAAATACAATTAAAATACCCGTAGGGACGGGAGCGGGCTCAGCGGAGACTGGAGAGGGCTCAGCGGAGACTGGAGAGGGCTTCCTTTTCTTCCTTTGCCTTCTGGACCCAGCAGAGGAGTGTGGGCCCAGCATGGGACAGGCAGGAAGTTCGCTGGAAGGGTATGCGGAGGAAGACGGAGACTGACTGACTGGCCCGGCCTGCCGTGTTTCTGGCTGGACTGGAGACAAACACTCATCCTGAACCTTATCCACGAAGAATTTGGAGTCATTTAACCACAAAATTAAATTGATAGTTTCGCTTAAGGAGAAACGATAATCTGGTTCATCTAAACGGATAGTATCGTCATCCAGTCCATCCAGAAACAGGGAGATCAAACATGCTTCAGGCCAGTCAGACAAGAAAGCAAGCTCAACGAACTCCTCCACATACCTCTCCAGCGAACGACCCACCTGTAGGAGCCCGATGAGCTGATCGCCAGCTGAGTTGTGGGAGGCATTGGAGGAGTAGGAGCCAGGTAGCTGGGGAAAGTCTCCATTTTAGTTGGTGGAAATCCAGTCGGTATAGGTCCGTTCTTCTGTTATGTGTTGCTGGTGCAGAGATGAGGCAGATATGTTACTGAATCTGCCAATCGTTACTAAAAATAATAATGTCATCCAGATAGGCAGCCGCATACGCAGCATGGGGCCGTAAGATCTTGTCCATGAATCGCTGAAAGGTAGCCGGTGCCCCGAACAGCCCGAATGGAAGGGTCACGAATTGGTGTAATCCAAACGGCGTCGTGAAAGCGGTCTTTTCTTTGGATAATGGAGATAAGGGAAACTAGGTCGTTGGTGGGAAAAACCCCATTCATTTAAGTCGCCACTGTACGTCTAGTCTGTCGGAGGGAGCGCTGCAACAAATGGACGCCCATTTCCTTCTTAAATGAGCGGCCGATTTTCGGACCCCCGCCCCGGGGCCCCCTTCGGGCCGAGAGACGCGGCGGTCGCCCCGCTGCGCCCCGTCGGGCGGGCTCTCGAGGCCGGCGGGGGCGGCGCGGCCCCCAAAAATCCCTGGGGGGCGGCGCGCACCTCCCACGAACGACCGTCCGCGGCCTGCAAAACAGGCCGTTCGCGTACGCCCCCACGGAGCGCCGCGCCTACGTGCCCTTGCCGGATAGGCCGCGGGTGTACGCGGGGGATCGATTTCCGCACAGGGAAGAAGGAGGGGGGGGGTCCATTTCGGAGTAAGTTTGCATACCGGGCAGGCCGGGAAAGCACACTTAGTGGGAAATGCACCAGCGCCGCCCCCGGTGCATTTTCGAGTAAGAAGGCATGCGTTTCCAGTGCGCTTCCTCGAAATTGCAGCCCGGGTGGCCCGGTCCATTTGCGAGTAAATTGAGCTGCTTCTTACTGGAAAGTGGACCGGGGTGGGAGGCGACGAGCGTGGAGGAGCGCTGCAAGTCAGAGTTTGACCTGACACAACCGCTCTAGCTCTTGACTGCTCTGCATCCAAACTGTGAGACGACGAAGTGCTGCCGGTTTTCCCAACCAACCCATTTCTTTTAAAACAGTTTTAAACGAACACGTTTTAAAGCCATCATGCCCATCGAGTCTTGCCCGCTGTGTTACCGCATGTATGCTCGGCTCGGCCAGCATCTTACGGTGATGCACAACGTCAAGAACAAACTTGAAAAAAAGTACCTGCTGGCGCTGGAATCGGGCCGAGTGAACGTCCGCCAGGGCCGCTGCCCGGTGCCGGGCTGCAGGAAGGAGACGACCCGCTTGGACCGTCACATCCAGGCCCACACCGAGCTGTCCGAGGCGGACAGGGCCAACACCATCACCGCCTGCAAACAGCGTAAGCTCCTCGACCTCCTGTCCGCGCTGAGGGCGTCCAACCCCGAGGTCCCCATGGTCTCCACGCTGGACCTGGAGAGGGGGGAGCGCGAGCTGGAAGACCCAACCACCGCTGCCGTTTTGGAGCCCGAGGAGGAGGAGGAGGAGGCGAGGGAGAAGGTTTGCGAGAGCGAAGCCTGCAAGCGCCTGGTCAAGCGCCAGCGTCGCGAGATCGCCGACCTCAACCAGCAGGTCGACGACCTGACGGAGACCCTGAGGTCCGTCACCCGCAGGTACCGCTCTCTCCGGCGCAAGTCGGAAGCCCGGGGTTCGGCGAGGATCAAGCAAGTGGCCCGAAGGCTCCTCTCCTCTCTCGGCCCGGAGGAGGAGGAGGAGGAGGAGGAGGAGGAAGAAGTCCCCCGCCGGCCCCGTGCGGGCGCCCACCTGGTTTCGCCGCCGCCTTCGCCGCCTTCGCCGACGTCTTCCGAAGAGGGGGCCCCCTCCGCCAGCCAGCCAGGCCCCAGCACCGGGAAGCCCGCGAGCCCTCCCCATTACCCCGACCACGTGGTGGTGCTGAGTGAGTATAACGCAGTTGACGAGCGATATCAAATATATGCTTTTGCTGATATGCTTTTGCTGACTTTTGTCTGGTTTGATCGCAGACGAGCTCCTGGAAGAGTACCGCCGTCACCAGGAAGGTCCCGACCCCTCCAGGAAACTTAAAGAGAACGTCAGTGGGAAAATATACCGGATTAAAAAGTTTTTGGCGTTCATGGCGGAGGGGAAGACCAACCTGGCGAGCCTGGTGTTCCTGAACGAGACGGCCAGGATTCACAAGTAAGGCTGCTGTTTTTTTATTATTATTATTATTGTTATTGTTAATGTTGTTATTGCGACGATGATGATAAAGTTTAGTGGGGCATTTATTTTTATTATTTATTTTTGAAGTCGTTTTGTTTGCCTGTGTAATTTTAAGTAACGGCGGGTGTAACGACAGCCTTATTTACTTGAAGTTGTCCCCGGTGCATTTTGGAGTAACTCTAGTTGTTTTGTGGCGTCGTAAGCATGATATTTACTTGAAGTTGTCCCCGGTGCATTTTGGAGTAACTCTAGTTGTTTTGTGGCGTCGTAAGCATGGTATTTACTCGAAGTTGCATTTGACTTGGCCCTAGTGTATTTTCGAGTAACTTGCTGCATCCCCAAACATCCTAAGCGGTCCCCGTCGAACAGACAGCAGGTGGGAGGATTGCGGATAAGGGAAAGCTGCTTCGCACCTGTTGTTTATTTGAAAGGGAGCCAGTGTGTGCACGTTGAGATTCCTGAGCATTTTTTTGTTCCTCCCGGTGCTGTGTTATTACAGTGTAACGAAATGTTGTGAAACCTGCTGCATCCTCAAACATCCTACGCGGCCCCCGTCGAATAGATAGCAGGTGGTAGCCTTGCGTTGTAATGGAAGCTAGGACCCGCCCTGCTATTTATCCGACAAGGGAGCCGGTAAGCCACCTGTGTACGAACGTTGACATTTTTGTGTTGTTGTTTTCCTTGCTGGTGCTGCTGTGTTTAAATTACAGTGTAACGAACAACGTGCATCCTCAAACAGCCTAAGCGGTCCCCTTCGAATAGATATCAAGTGGCACCACGGCGGGTAAGGGAAGCTTGATGCCACCCGTTATCTATTTGAAAGGGAGCCGGTAAGCCGCCCGTGTACAAAGGTTGATGTTTTTGAACCCCACTGTTGTCATTGTGAAACTCGCTGCATCCCCGAACGTCCTAGACGGCCCCCGTCGGATAGGCAACAGGTGGGAGGATTGCGGATAAGGGAAAGCTGCTTTGCACCTGTTGCTTATTTGAAAGGGAGCCGGTGTGCGCACGTTGATATTTCCGAGCATTTTTGTTCCTCCTGGTGCTGTGTGTTGTTATTATTACAGTGTAACGAACGTTTAAAAGCCATGTAATAACGAAACCCACTGTTGTCGTTGTGAAACCCGCTGCATCCCCGAGCATCCTAGACGGCCCCCGCCGAATAGGCAACAGGTGGGAGCCTTGCCGAGTAAGGGAAGCAGGGCCTCGCCTGTTGTTTATTTGACAGGAAGCCAGTAAGCCATCGGTGTACAAATGTTGAGATTTTTCTCCCGTTTCTTGCGTGTGTATTATATTTCCTTGAAGTTGTACCGCCACAGCCCCGGTGCATTTCCGGGTAAGGGGTCACACAGCAGTGCGTTTTTACTTGAAGTTGTACAGGTGCATTTTCGGGTAAGGGGTCACACAGCAGTGCGTTTTTACTTGAAGTTGTACAGGTGCATTTTCGGGTAATGGCAGTTGCGTGCGTCACAGCAGTGTGTTTTTACTCGAAGTTGTACCGGTGTGTATTTTGAAGTCTGCCGTTTTTGATGATGTTTTTTCTCTCTCTCTCTCTCTCTCTCTCTCATATTTGTCTGTGCAGGTGGATTTCGTCTCTGAGGCAATCACACGTCAAGGAAACGACGGTGAAACACTATGCCCAGAACGTGGCCCAGTTTGTGGACTACCTGGCCGAAACTCCCCCCTCCACGTGCCGACTCACAAAGACCGTCATGATCGCGCTTCGGCGCGAGATGCGGCGGATCTTGAAGTCGATGCGGAGGGGCGTGGTGGCGCACCAGGCGGCGGTCAAAGCCTCCAAGGAGGAGAGGGTGATTTCTAAGTCGACGCTGAGGAAGTGCCGTGAGCTCTCCAAGGAGGCCATCCCCAAGCTTCTGGGTAAATATACGCACGTTCCTTCTATCCACAGACGTCCTACGGGGATATGCGGTAGGTGGGAGACAGGCGGGTAAGGGCGTCGGCCTCCCACCTGCCACCTGTTCTACGGGGACGGCGATAGCAGTCCGTGTACGGGGTCCTTTTTGGCTGATGTTAATTTGTGTGTTTCTTGGTTTTTGTCTGTTTCAGCCACCCTGGAGAGCGCTCCCAACGCCAAAAACCTTTGGCGTTTTTACGGGCACTTCTCAGCTTTCCTCGCCTCCATCTACGGCCACCGAGGGGGGGTCTATCAGAACATGACGATCCAGGAGGTGGAGGGGGCGAGGAAGTCGACTTCGGAGAAGTCGTTCGTCGTAAACGTGAGTGCTTTATAACCAAAACATTCATTTTGCACCCACACCCTAACCCCCGGGACACGGTCTTTAACTGGCGTTGTGTCCTTTCTTCTCAGATCGAGAGCCACAAGACGAATCAGGCCTACGGGCCTGCCCAGGTGGCGCTCCTGGAGGACGAATATGAGTGGACGAGGCGTTTTCTGGCGCTGAGGAGCAAGCTGCCGGGGGGGAAGACGGCCAAATATTTCTTCTTTACCTCCACGCCGAATCCCTGCAAAAACTTGAACAGTTATTTTCAGGAGGCGTGGAGGGAGATGAAGCTGCCCGGCTGTCCGACCTTCACGGACCTAAGAACCTCCATCGCCAGCCACGTAAGAATTCCTTTCTCGAGCACTTTTTGTTTTGTTCTTTGTCTCAGCGGTCCATCTCACTCACCCCCCCTTTGTTTTTATTTTCAGGCCAAGAACACTCATGGGGAGGACGACCGGATCAAGTTGGCCAAGTTCATGTGCCACGACGTCCGGACGGCCGACAAGTTCTACGCCATGAACTTGTCGGCAAAGCAGGCACTGGAGCACCGGAGGCTGTTCGAGCAGGCGCTGGAGGGTGCGGACCTCAGTCCGATCCAGCCGGTGGGTCCCTCCTCTTCCGCCAGCCAGCGGAAGGCATCGACGCCCCGACGCCGCATCCTCGTGGTGTCGTCCAGCTCCTCCACCTCCGCCTCCGCCTCCTCCTCATCCTCCTCTCCAGAGGCTCCCGCCCAGTCCACCTCAGACTCGAGCCAGGTAAGGTGAAAAACAACACAACACCCCAAAAAACCCACCACCAAAAAACAGCATTTCATCAAATGTCAAACTTAACGTTTCTCTCCTCTTTGACAGGGCGCATCCGCCGTGGAAGAGACAGCCGGCCCCGCCGCACCTGACACCCCCGCCGCTCCTGACACCCCCGCCGCCCCTGCCGCCGCCCCTGCCGCCGCCTCCAGCCTCCTGATGCGTCGGGCCAGAAGGGGGAACCCGACGGTCAGGCTGACACTGCTAAAGTCTTGCCTCAAGCGAAAATTCAGATCCGAACAGCTTTCGCCGCTGAAGGTAAAGAAGGTGGTGGTGGCGAAGGGGGCCACTCTGCAGGGGATGTTCAGAAACCCTAAGGGCGACCGGCGGATCAAGAGAGCCATAGAGAAGCGGCGAAAGGAGAAGAGGGTCCGGGACAAAAAGAGGAAAAAGCAAAAGAAGGACCGCGCCTAAACCACGAAAAGAAATAACTTTTTTTTTTTAATTCTTCATTTATTGCTATTTTCTTAGTGTGTGTTTGAAAATCTCTTTTAATAAATATAATTGTGTGTTTTGAAATGTACACTTCTTGTCTGTCGTGTTTTTTCCTTACCCAAAAAAGGTGAATATGATCTTTTTGAAACACACGCACACATACTGTAATAACATGGTAGTTACACAGTAGTTATAAATGTATGAGCAGCTCCAAAATCCACTTTCACCAGCACCGACCTGTAAAATGAGCTGTTTTTTTTTTTAAATCATAAAACCCATAAATTGAAAATACACTGTTGTTGTGAAACGAGCGGCATATCCCCAAACAGCCTAAACAGTCTGTGTCGAACAGGTATAAACTGGGAGGCTTGCAGGTAAGGGAAGTCAACTGTGTAGTGATAAATGCATATTTTAAAAGTTTTTCAAATCATAAAACCCAAAAATTAAAAACACATTGTGGTTGTGAAATGAGCTTCATCCCCAAGCAGCCTAAACAGTCTGTGTCGAACAGGTTAAAACTGGGAGGCTTGCAGGTAAGGGAAGTGAACTGTGTAGCGATAAATGCATATTTTAAAGTTTTTCAAATCATAAAACCCATAAATTGAAAATACACTGTTGTTGTGAAACGAGCGGCATATCCCCAAACAGCCTAAACAGTCTGTGTCGAACAGGTATAAACTGGGAGGCTTGCAGGTAAGGGAAATCAACTGTGTAGTGATAAATGCATATTTTAAAAGTTTTTCAAATCATAAAACCCAAAAATTAAAAACACATTGTGGTTGTGAAATGAGCTTCATCCCCAAGCAGCCTAAACAGTCTGTGTCGAACAGGTATAAACTGGGAGGCTTGCAGGTAAGGGAAGTCAACTGTGTAGTGATAAATGCATATTTTAAAGTTTTTCAAATCATAAAACCCAAAAATTAAAAACACATTGTGGTTGTGAAATGAGCTTCATCCCCAAGCAGCCTAAACAGTCTGTGTCGAACAGGTATAAACTGGGAGGCTTGCAGGTAAGGGAAGTCAACTGTGTAGTGATAAATGCATATTTTAAAGTTTTTCAAATCATTAAAACCCATAAATTGAAAATACACTGTTGTTGTGAAACGAGCGGCATATCCCCAAACAGCCTAAACAGTCTGTGTCGAACAGGTATAAACTGGGAGGCTTGCAGGTAAGGGAAGTCAATATAATAAGCCACCTGTGTACAAAAATAGGCATAATTTCAATATTTTTAAAGTCAAAAATCCCATAAAATGACACTGTCAAATGAGCAGAATCCCCAAGCAGCCTAAACAGTCTGTGTAGAATAGATATAAAGTGGTAGACTTGCGGGTAAGGGAAGTCAATATAATAAGCCGCCTGTGTACAAAAATAGGCATAATTTTCATTTTTTCAAAGTCAAAAATCCCATAAAATGACACTGTCAAATGAGCAGAATCCCCAAACAGCCTAGAGACTCTGTGTAGAATAGATATAAAGT
Organism: Ancherythroculter nigrocauda; assembly: GCA_036281575.1. NCBI lineage: Eukaryota > Metazoa > Chordata > Actinopteri > Cypriniformes > Xenocyprididae > Ancherythroculter > Ancherythroculter nigrocauda. The sequence goes on from VTFQ01000021.1 coordinate 27,446,920, forward strand.
GGGAGACTTGCAGGTAAGGGAAGTCAATAAGCCGCCTGTGTACAAAAATATGCATAATTTCAATATTTTTAAAGTAAAAAATCCCATAAAATGACACTGTCAAATGAGCTTCATCCCCAAGCAGCCTAAACAGTCTGTGTCGAACAGGTATAAACTGGGAGGCTTGCAGGTAAGGGAAGTCAACTGTGTAGTGATAAATGCATATTTTAAAGTTTTTCAAATCATTAAAACCCATAAATTGAAAATACACTGTTGTTGTGAAACGAGCGGCATATCCCCAAACAGCCTAAACAGTCTGTGTCGAACAGGTATAAACTGGGAGGCTTGCAGGTAAGGGAAGTCAATATAATAAGCCACCTGTGTACAAAAATAGGCATAATTTCAATATTTTTAAAGTCAAAAATCCCATAAAATGACACTGTCAAATGAGCAGACTCCCCAAACAGCCTAGAGACTCTGTGTAGAATAGATATAAAGTGGGAGACTTGCAGGTAAGGGAAGTCAATAAGCCACCTGTGTACAAAAATAGGCATAATTTCAATATTTTTAAAGTCAAAAATCACATAAAATGACACTGTCAAATGAGCAGCATCCCCAAACAGCCTAGACAGTCTGTGTAGAATAGATATAAAGTGGTAGACTTGCAGGTAAGGGAAGTCAATAAGCCACCTGTGTACAAAAATAGGCATAATTTCAATATTTTTAAAGTCAAAAATCCCATAAAATGAAACTCACCATCACTATCAAATGAGCAGAATCCCAAAACAGCCTAAACAGTCTGTGTAGAATAGATATAAAGTGGTAGACTTGCGGGTAAGGGAAGTCAATAAGCCGCCTGTGTACAAAAATATGCATAATTTCAATATTTTTCAAGTCAAAAATCCCATAAAATGACACTGTCAAATGAGCAGACTCCCCAAACAGCCTAGAGACTCTGTGTAGAATAGATATAAAGTGGGAGACTTGCAGGTAAGGGAAGTCAATAAGCCGCCTGTGTACAAAAATATGCATAATTTCAATATTTTTAAAGTCAAAAATCCCATAAAATGAAACTCACCTTCACTATCAAATGAGCAGAATCCCCAAACAGCCTAGAGACTCTGTGTAGAATAGATATAAAGTGGTAGACTTGCAGGTAAGGGAAGTCAATAAGCCGCCTGTGTACAAAAATATGCATAATTTCAATATTTTTAAAGTCAAAAATCCCATAAAATGACACTGTCAAATGAGCAGACTCCCCAAACAGCCTAGAGACTCTGTGTAGAATAGATATAAAGTGGGAGACTTGCAGGTAAGGGAAGTCAATAAGCCGCCTGTGTACAAAAATAGGCATAATTTCAATATTTTTAAAGTCAAAAATCCCATTAAATGAAACTCACCGTCACTATCAAATAAGCAGAATCCCCAAACAGCCTAAACAGTCTGTGTAGAATAGATATAAAGTGGTAGACTGGCGGGTAAGGGAAGCCGCCTCCCAGGTTCGGCCTATTTGACAGGTCCCCTGTACGCAATCTGTGTACATGCCATCCACTTTACACATCCCTAAGCCTCAGCGTCACCGCCCACCTGGGCCCAACCCCTACCCGTCTCAGCCCGCCTTGGCCCAACCCCTACCCGTCTCAGCCCGCCTGGGCATCCCCAAACATCCTACAGGTCCCTCGTCGAATGGATAGCAGCTGGGAGGCTGACAGGTAAGGGAACCTTCCTCCCAGCTGCTATCTATCCGACGAGGACCCAGCAAGCCATCGGTGTACAAATGAGTTAAACAAATAATATTAATGAGAATAAGGAGAAGAAGTTAGAGCTGGGGCTCTAACTCCTGTGGAATTCTGGTGGTTGATGTCTCTATACAAAGGCTTAACGACCGAGGCTAATGGGCCATCCACACGGCCAGGTGAGCTCATTCGGAAGAAAGACCTCGCAGGGACAGCATCAACACAGCTCCAGAGCCCTCTTACTTTCCAAAGTGAACCTCTAAAACCTCTTTTATTTCTTCCCAAGGTGAGTAGTATTTCTTTGGACAGTTGTGATACTTGTGAACTTTAAAGTGAACTTTATAATAACTCGGTTTGCACGTTCACAGATGCTGCTGGAATGCCCAATGTGTCACTGCACTGTGACTCATCTGAGGCATCACCTGAGGTATGCGCACGCCGTCTCAAACCCGCAGGAGCGTCAGATCTTGCTGAAGTTGGCCAGAGGCAGGGTGAAGCTGAGGAACCTGAGCTGTCCCGTGTGTTCCAAACAGTTTATCTACATAGAGAAACACCTAATGAGGGGACATCCAGATCTGACAGTGAGTATGGCTGCACCCAATTGATGAGCTGGTTCCTCTAACATACCATTAATGGTTAATGTCATGACTAACTGTCCTGCTGTTCTTTTCTCTAGGCTTCAGGGGTCGCTGTACACATCAGGGACCTCCTGTGGAAGGTCACGGAGGACGAGCTGAGGAGTCTGAGGGCGACAAACCCTCAGATTCCTATGGCCAGCACTTTCGACGTGACCTCCAGCTTGGTGGACGCAGGAGGAGAGACGGCTTCAGCTCCGCAGCCTGAAGGGGACTTTTTTCAAGCGCTGGGTAAGGCGATCGATGCGTTCTTAATTTTTTGTACTCTTGACACTTACATATTAAAGAATTTGAAACTAAAACTATGTTTATTACAGAGGAGATCCGAGACCTTCCAGAAGCGTCTGGCCAGGACACGGAAGACCTGCAAACGGGCGCACAGGACGGGGCTTTTGTGATGCAAGGTAGGCGTTAATGGCTCGACACATTAGCAATTAGTCTCTATGGAATTAGCTAAATGGAATGTTAACAGATAATGCTTTGTTTTTACAGAGCCAGAACCTGTCCAGGGCCAGCACTCAGACCTTGTAACACTGAATCTACAGGATCTCCTGGACCTGGACCTTGAGTGACCTGGAGTGGAGTCAACAACAACGTCAGCAACAACAAAAAAAGCACCTTTTTTTAAAAAAAAAAACAAAAAAATACAAAAAAAAGAGAATTTTTTAAACATTTGTATATGTCTGTATATTTGTATTTATAAAGGATTATTTGTATGTGAGTTAATGTAAGATGTGTGCAGTGCCATAAAAATAAAAAGAAAGTTTTAAATACACAAGTTTCGTCTCTTTCGATGGGTTACAATTTCAAATTGCTGTCAGATGAACAATAACACAGAATCCCCAAACAGCCTAAACAGTCTGCGTAGAATAGGTGTAAACTGGGAGGTTTGAAGGTAAGGGAAGTCAATAATAAGCCACCTGTGTACAAAAAATATGCATAATTTCCATTTTTTTTCCTCAAAGTCAAAAATCACATAAAATGAAACTCACTGTCACATGAGCAGAATCCCCAAACAGCCTAAACAGTCTGTGTAGAATAAGTGTAAACTGGGAGGTTTGAAGGTAAGGGAAGTCAATAATAAGCCACCTGTGTACAAAAAATATGCATAATTTCTAATTTTTTTTCTCAAAGTCAAAAATCACATAAAATGGTACTCACCGTCACATGAGCAGAATCCCCAAAAAGCCTTAACAGTCTGTGTAGAATAGGTGTAAACTGGGAGGTTTGCAGGTAAGGGAAGTCAATAATAAGCCACCTGTGTACAAAAAATATGCATAATTTCCATTTTTTTTTTCTCAAAGTCAAAAATCACATAAAATGAAACTCACCGTCACATGAGCAGAATCCCCAAAAAGCCTAAACAGTCTGTGTAGAATAGGTGTAAACTGGGAGGTTTGCAGGTAAGGGAAGTCAATAATAAGCCACCTGTGTACAAAAAATATGCATAATTTCCTTTTTTTTTTTCTCAAAGTCAAAAATCACATAAAATGAAACTCACTGTCACATGAGCAGAATCCCCAAACAGCCTAAACCGTCTGTGTAGAATAGGTGTAAACTGGGAGGTTTGAAGGTAAGGGAAGTCAATAATAAGCCACCTGTGTACCAAAATATGCATAATTTCCTTTTTTTTTTCTCAAAGTCAAAAATCACATAAAATGAAACTCACTGTCACATGAGCAGAATCCCCAAACAGCCTAAACAGTCTGTGTAGAATAGGTGTAAACTGGGAGGTTTGAAGGTAAGGGAAGTCAATAATAAGCCACCTGTGTACCAAAATATGCATAATTTCCTTTTTTTTTCTCAAAGTCAAAAATCACATAAAATGATACTCACCGTCACATGAGCAGAATCCCCAAAAAGCCTAAACAGTCTGTGTAGAATAGGTGTAAACTGGGAGGTTTGAAGGTAAGGGAAGTCAATAATAAGCCACCTGTGTACAAAAAATATGCATAATTTCAATATTTTTAAAGTCAAAAATCACATAAAATGAAACTCACCGTCACATGAGCAGAATCCCTAAACAGCCTAAACAGTCTGTGTAGAATAGGTGTAAACTGGGAGGTTTGAAGGTAAGGGAAGTCAATAATAAGCCACCTGTGTACCAAAATATGTATAATTTTCCTTTTTTTTTCTCAAAGTCAAAAATCACATAAAATGAAACTCACCGTCACATGAGCAGAATCCCCAAACAGCCTAAACAGTCTGTGTAGAATAGGTGTAAACTGGGAGGTTTGAAGGTAAGGGAAGTCAATAACAAGCCACCTGTGTACACCAAGGGTCCCCTGTAAGCAACTTGTGTACAGGCCATCCACTTGACCTGTCCCTAAACCTAACCGTCTCAGCCCCCCTGCCCCTAAACCTAACCGTCTCAGCCCCCCTGCCCCTAACCCTAACCGTCTCAGCCCCCCTGCCCCTAAACCTAACCGCCTCAGCCCCCCCTGCCCCTAACCCTAACCGCCTCAGCCCCCCCTGCCCCTAACCCTAACCGCCTCAGCCCCCCTGCCCCTAACCCTAACCGCCTCTGCCCACCTAGCCCGGGCGGTCGTTTGGGGCGTTTTAGGCGGTCAGGGGGATGGGCGGGCGGTCCGTGGACGCGAGGAAGACTACGGTGGAGGAAGGTCGGTCAGGGGGAGGTTTAGGCTTTTCGTGTACAGGCAATGAAGAGCGGGCGGTCGGTGGGAGGTTTAGGCCGTTGGCGTACGCCTAGGCGTTCAGGGGGAGCCTTAGGCCGTCCGTGTACTCCGCCGCAGCGCGAGGGCGCCCCCCTGAGGCGTCCCGGCAGCGCCTACCGCGCTGGATTCCCTTGCCTCGGGGGTTAGGCCAAAACCTCCCCCCAGCGCGCTAGAAGAATAAAGAGTGGGCGTCCACCGCCTGCGTCGATCCCTCGCACTTCCTAGCCGTCCTCTGTCCGTCAGTGGCTATGGAGATTGCGGGACACGAACGTCCAGTACCCTTGCCCCTATTAGGGAATTCCCTTACTCTCGCCTCCAAGAACGGCCTATTTTGCACTCGGCGGACGGCTGTTCCTGGACGCTGCGCGACACCCCCTAAACGATTTTTCACGCGCCCGGCGACGCCGCCGAGCCTTTCCGCGTGCCCCACGGCACCACGCGGAAAAGTCCCCGTCCCGCTGGGCCCCCTGGGAGCCGCGCGGGACCCGCGGTAATGGGCCGCCGCGGATTACAAAACCCGTTTCCCTTAACCGAAAAGCGCCCACACCCGACTTATTTGACGGGGCCCCGTAGCCCGTCCGTGTACACCGCCCCCACGGCCCGTCCCCAGCGCCAGACGGGCGCCCGAGGTGACTTCGGAAACGAGCGTGCCGGGGGCTCGGTACGCCCGTCGAGGGGGGCCCTCGGCCCGCCCCCTCCGTGCCCCGAGTCCCGGGCTCCCGGTCGGCTCGGTTCCCGAGATACGCCCGCCCGAAGCTGGACAGGAAGTGGCCGTATCTCGGGAACCGAGCCGAGTTGGGGCTCCGTACGCCCGGTGCTGGGGGGTCTCGGTGGGACCCCTCCACGCCCCGAGTCCCGGGCTCCTGGTCGGCTCGGTTCCCGAGATACGCCCGGTCAAAGCTGGACAGGAAGTGGCCGTATCTCGGAAACGGAAGGGCTCCGAGGCCCGGGACAGCGCCTGAAGTAGGGTCCCCACGGGACCTCCCAGGCCTCGGTTCCCGAGATACGGCCGCTTGAGTGCAAGGGTCTTTGAGAAAAAAGGCCTCGTATCTCGGGAACGGAAGGCCCCAGCGGCCCGTGCTTCGGGGTGGTGAGGGGTCTCTAAGGGGGCTCTCCCCAGCCGCCGTCCCGAGCCCCGGGGACACTCGGTTCCAAAACACCCCCTTACCTACGGAGGCCTCTAGCTCCGCCCCAGGGGGCGCTGGAGCCTCGGGCCTGGGCGCGTTGGAAGGGGCCCCTCGAGACCCTACTCTGACCCGAATCTGGTGGGTCTAGGCCTCTGCGTCTCGGAGTTACGGCCGTTCGAAAATACCCGTGGGGTAGGCCGAAAGGGTACAAAAAAGCACTCTGTGTACATCGCGTTTCTCGACGCCCCCCCTTTCGAATGAGCCTGTCCACGGGCTGCGTACAAGGCCGCGTCGGATAAGTTAAAAGTGGGAGGCTGCGGAAATAGGCCGAAAGGGTACGGAATAGCTGCACGCGTACAACCACTGGTCACCCTCCCACTTTTAACTTATCCGATGGGCCCCCCGTACGCACTCCGTGTACACCCGTCTTTGACGACCCCAGGTGGCGCGGCGCACGCCCCTGCGCGCGTCAGCGACGTACGGCGAGTGTTTCGAAAGGTTGTCCACGGGCTGCGTACGGGGGCCGCGTCGGATAAGTTAAAAGTGGGAGGCTGCGGAAATAGGCCGAAAGGGGACAGATAGGACGTTCCTGTACGGGGGTCGGCGCCGCTAGGGGGCGACGCCGAGCGCCCACGAACGGCCGTACACGGAGTGCAAAGTAGGCCGAAAGTGGACATATAGGACTTTCCAGTACGGATCGTGGACGCTAGGGGGCGGTGCGGAGTGTCCACGGACGGCCGTCCACGGCGTGCAAAATAGGCCGTCGCGACACCCCCGATCAAGGGCACTTCCCTAAGGCAGTTAAGGGAATTTAGGTCGTTGGTGGAAAAAAACCCATTCATTTAAGTCGCCACTGTACGTCTAGTCAGTCGGAGGGAGCACTGCAACAAATGGACGCCCATTTCCATGCGGCCAAGTGTACGTTTTCACCCTTACCCCTGGCATAGGTCGAAAGGGGACAGAAAGGACCTTCCTGTACGGGGCCCCAACGCTAGAGGGCGACGTCGAGCGTCCACGGACGGCCGTACGCGGCGTGCATAACAGGACGAAAGTGGACAGATAGGACTTTGGTGGGATACTTAGGCCGAAAGGGGACAGATAGGACGTTCCTGTACGGGGCGCCAACGCTAGGGGGCGACGCCGGGTGTCCACGAACGGCCGTACACGGAGTGCAAAGTAGGCCGAAAGTGGACATATAGGACTTTCCTGTACGGAGTGGGACGCTAGGGGGCGGTGCGGAGTGTCCACGGACGGCCGTCCACGGCGTGCAAAATAGGCCGTTCCGACACCCCCCGAGTAAGCGTATTTCCCTAAGGCAGACAAGGGGATCTGCCAATACCCTTTCGTTAAGTCCAGTGTCGAATAAAAGCGAGCTGTACCAAGCCGGTCAAGCAATTCGTCCACACGCGGCATTGGATACGCGTCGAATTTCGACACTGCATTCACCTTGCGATAATCCACACAGAACCGCACTGAGCAAACTCAGCCTGGGCGGGGCTCTTGGCACCACGAACTGCCGAGAATCCGTTCCACCCCGCCCCCGGGGCGGAACACGAGGTGGGCCGGGCGGACGGGACCTAGGTAGAGGGACAGGTCTCGAGAGAGAGAGGGGAGGAAGAGAGGGAGAGAGAGAGACAGATGGCAGGGGTTCGCCGACCCCTGGGCACGCCACCAAGTGGTCCTCCGCCAATTGGATGGCCAAATCCAGCGACGTGGGCCGGTGGCACTGGACCCACTCGGCGGTCTTCTTCGGGAGCCGAGTGGTGAACTGTTCCAGCACCACGCGATCGATCATCTGCTCCACGTCGCCTCCGTCGGCCATCAGCCATTTGCGGCATGAGTCCCGGAGCTGTTGGGCCAACACGAAGGGCCGACCCGCTGTAGGATGGCCCTCTTGAGGTCGTTGAAGACCAGGAGGTTCTGGATGGGCAGCTGCTGTGCTGCCACCTGCGACTCGCCCGAAAGCAGCGGGATGAGCCGCATGGGCCACTGGTCCCGGGGCCAACCTGACACCTCAGCAGACTTTTCAAACAGGTCCAGGAAGGCCTCCGGGTCATCTTGCGGGCCCATCTTCTGCAGTGGCAGCTGGAAGGGGCCAGCAGCTGCCGCGCTGGTCTCCGCGGGAACCTCCCGGTCTATCCAGCTCCGTAACCTCTCACGGTCCTCCTGCTGGCCCTGGACGATCGCCTCGAAGCGGCGCTCTTGGTCATTTCGGAGATCTAGCAGGGCCCGATGTTGCTCTTGATGAAGGGCCGCGAGGGATGCGATGATGTCCGCAAACGGCGTCCCAGCGGCGGAGGTTGCCTGCATGGTGGCGGCTTCCGTCTTCCTTCCCGGGTTTCGGCACCAGTGTGGTAAAGGTTCTTGTGTAATGGGAAGGAAGAGGACAGGGATCGGCTTTGGGCTGCTGACAGTCTTTATTCTCACCAGAGAAAAATATCCAACACATAAACAAAAAGACGGTGCAACGCACACTCAATAATTCCACATCCAAGGACGGGCTTCACTCCAAGAAACGAGCACAGCTCACTCAGTCTGACTGTCAGCAGTCCCTCTCTCTCTCCCATGCTCCTGCTTCTCCTGGCGTTTTATCCTGTCTCCACGCCAATTACTGGAACAAGAAACAGGTGTTCGTGATTTACATTCAATCACCGCACATCCCTAAACGCTCCCTCCTGTTGCAGACCCCGCTAAACCACGCCCCCCCTCGCCACACACACATACACTTAACATAAACAGAGAACGGACGAGGAGTGAAGGGAGTGAGTGCAATATATGGGGAGTGCTGACAATAGAGTCCAGGTGCAGGTGATGAGTGATGATGAGGAACTGACGAGGGAAGTGAGTGCAAGTGAGGAGAACAGGAGGATCATGGGATATGGAGTCCAGGGGAACAAGGGATCTGTAACAATTGTATTTGTTAGGATTTTTAGGGGTTCAAGCACGTAGTGCTGAAACCCTATTGTATTTGTTAGGATTTTTATTAGGGGTTCAAGCACGAAGTGCTGAAACCCTATTGTAATTGTCCTGATTTTTATTAGGGGTTCAAGCACGTAGTGCTGAAACCCTATTGTAATTGTCCTGATTTTTATTAGGGGTTCAAGCACGAAGTGCTGAAACCCTATTGTAATTGTTAGGATTTTTATTAGGGGTTCAAGCACGAAGTGCTGAAACCCTATTGTAATTGTTAGGATTTTTATTAGGGGTTCAAGCACGTAGTGCTGAAACCCTATTGTAATTGTCCTGATTTTTATTATTAGGGGTTCAAGCACGTAGTGCTGAAACCCTATTGTAATTGTCCTGATTTTTATTAGGGGTTCAAGCACGTAGTGCTGAAACCCTATTGTAATTGTCTTGATTTTTATTAGGGGTTCAAGCACGTAGTGCTGAAACCCTATTGTTTTTGTCCTGATTATTATTAGGGGTTCAAGCACGTAGTGCTGAAACCCTATTGTATTTGTCCTGATTTTTATTATTATTATTATTATTATTATTATTAGGGGTTCAAGCACGTAGTGCTGAAACCCTATTGTAATTGTCCTGATTTTTAGGGGTTCAAGCACGAAGTGCTGAAACCCTGCTGTAATTGTCCTGATTTTTATTAGGGGTTCAAGCACGTAGTGCTGCAACCCTATTGTAATTGTCCTGATTTTTATTATTATTATTAGGGGTTCAAGCACGTAGTGCTGAAACCCTATTGTAATTGTCCTGATTTTTATTAGGGGTTCAAGCACGTAGTGCTGAAACCCTATTGTAATTGTCCTGATTTTTATTAGGGGTTCAAGCACGTAGTGCTGAAACCCTATTGTATTTGTCCGGATTTTTATTATTAGGGGTTCAAGCACGAAGTGCTGAAACCCTATTGTAATTGTTAGGATTATTATTAGGAGTTCAAGCTAGAGGTCTACAAAGAAGACCCGAGACCCGAGTACCCGGGACCCGACCCGTCAGTCAGCGCTGTGCGTGTTTTGTAACTTGCAAAGTATGAGCTGGGAAATAAGGTGAAAAAACACGAGCGACCCCAGCCATCAGAAGCAGAGCGGGCGGAGTTAATGCAAGCAAACGGTGATCATTGAGTTTTACTATTCCTATCGTGTGCAACAGTAATGCAAGCAAACTTCAAATCTCAAGAACTGCTTGTAGCCTTGCACATTCGCATTTAAATAACATAGCCTATTTCAAATCATTAACAAAATATGAACTATCACACAAATGTTTTCTGTGACGCTTAAAGCTTATGTTTCAGGTTGCTCCAGCTAACGCGCATGTCACATGCGAGCGCACTTTCTTTCTCCTGTTTTTATAATAACATTATGCCGTCTTGTTATATCTAAAGTTTTGGTCAGACTCGGCTCAGAAAGCACAGAAATGACCGCAAATAAGTAATGCTAGCCTAACGTCAGCGGCCATGTCACTGAACAAGCAATCGTTATTATAGTTCAAAAGGGCAAACAGTCAAAGTTATTTTATTATGTGAGTTGACTCGAGTCTCGAGATACAACGAAATAATGCAAAACTGCAAAGTCGCATTTGTCATCGTGACAGCAAGTGAACTTTTAAATCTGGAATAATGAGTGGATTAAGCATTTCAATCGGCAAGAGAGGAATAACGGATGAACTTTCTTGGCAAGTGCATCACAGTCAGGTACAAGGGAGAAAGCTATAGCCTACTAATATTAGGTAAGACAACATGTTATTTTCACAACTTGTTTATTGACTTATTAATAGCAATTTGCTGTAGAATAGACCTATGTGCCGATCGGGTCCAGACGGGTCCGGTCGGGTCCGATCGGGTTCGGGTCCAGCTTAGACGGGTCCAGGTCGTACATTTATGTCATTTCTCGGTTCTGCACGGGTTCGGGTCCAACTTTCAAAATAATAGTCGGGCCGGGTCGGTTCCGTGTAGCACATTTACGGGTCTCTTCGGGTTCAGGTATGAATTTTTGGACCCGTGAAGACCTCTAGTTCAAGCACGTAGTGCTGAAACCCTATTGTAATTGTCCTGATTTTTAGGGGTTCAAGCGCGTAGTGCTGAAACCCTATTGTTATTGTGTTGATTTTTATTATTATTATTAGGGGTTCAAGCACGTAGTGCTGAAACCCTATTGTAATTGTTAGGATTTTTATTATTAGGGGTTCAAGCACGTAGTGCTGAAACCCTATTGTAATTGTTAGGATTTTTATTATTAGGGGTTCAAGCACGTAGTGCTGAAACCCTATTGTAATTGTCCTGATTTTTATTATTAGGGGTTCAAGCACGTAGTGCTGAAACCCTATTGTAATTGTCCTGATTTATATTATTAGGGGTTCAAGCACGTAGTGCTGAAACCCTATTGTTATTGTGCTGATTTTTAGGGGTTCAAGCACGTAGTGCTGAAACCCTATTGTTATTGTGCTGATTTTTATTATTAGGGGTTCAAGCACGTAGTGCTGAAACCCTATTGTTATTGTGCTGATTTTTATTATTATTATTAGGGGTTCAAGCACGTAGTGCTGAAACCCTGTTGTTATTGTCCTGATTAGGGGTTCAAGCACGTAGTGCTGAAACCCTATTGTATTTGTCCTGATTTTTAGGGGTTCAAGCACGTAGTGCTGAAACCCTATTGTTTTTGTCCTGATTATTAGGGGTTCAAGCACGTAGTGCTGAAACCCTATTGTTTTTGTCCTGATTATTATTAGGGGTTCAAGCACGTAGTGCTGAAACCCTATTGTATTTGTCCTGATTTTTATTATTATTAGGGGTTCAAGCACCAAGTGCTGAAACCCTATTGTAATTGTTAGGATTTTTATTATTATTAGGGGTTCAAGCACGTAGTGCTGAAACCCTATTGTAATTGTTAGGATTTTTATTATTAGGGGTTCAAGCACGTAGTGCTGAAACCCTATTGTAATTGTCCTGATTTTTAGGGGTTCAAGCACGTAGTGCTGAAACCCTATTGTAATTGTTAGGATTATTATTATTATTAGGGGTTCAAGCACGTAGTGCTGAAACCCTATTGTAATTGTCCTGATTTTTAGGGGTTCAAGCACGTAGTGCTGAAACCCTATTGTAATTGTCCTGATTTTTATTATTTTTCCCGTGCCGTAAAACTGATCGTGCAGCCCAAACCGTAAGTGCTAGAGACTTGAAACTTTGTCAGATGATAGTACAAAAATCGAGGAGAGGTTGACAAAGTATGACCCAAATTGGCCAATAGGTGGCGCTACAGCAATCAAAAGTAGAAAATCGCCAATAACTCCTAAACCATTTGTCCTAGAATCAAGTGTCTTATATCATTGTAATCCTTGGGTCAAGCCAGACAAAACGTATATCTCCGATTTCATTTCCGCCAGAAAAAAATTTCGGCCATTTTGAATTTTGTCCAAAACCTACTTTTGCGAACTAGTCCTAGGATTTTTGCCCGATCGGAACCAAACCAGTGTAGAAATGTTCTCTGGAGTCTGAATATCAATAATTATCGAGAGAAATTTGAAATTTTGATTCACGGTCGCTAGGGGGCGTAAAAATCTATGTAATGGGAGGAGCCACTTTTACTAAAATGGCTATAACTCGAGAACGAAATGACATATTTGCACCAAACTCGGAAGACTTGTGTAGGGGCTCAATCTTTGGTCACGATAAAAAAATCGCGTCGATTGGACACTAGGTGGCGCTATAACTTGAAAAAAACTTAAAAACGGTTGTAACTATGCAACCGTTAGTCCGATTGACTTGAAATTTGGCATGCAGTGTCTTGGTCCAAGAGGGCATGATATTCTCTGAGGACATTGGCGTATCTCAAAAAACATGGCCGCCATCAGCCAATGAAGTTTGAGCACCTATTAGACAAGGTTAACGGAGGTCGATCGGAACGAAACTCGATGGGCATGTTCGACTCATGGTCCTAAAGGTCTGTAAGAATTTTGAAAGAAATCGGCCACAAGTTGGCGCTAAAGAGTTTTACGCCTCAGTAATCACGTGGTGTGTCACAAAACCACACAACATGCATATCATTTGATAGAACTCCTCATGATGAACAAATTTGCCTCAAGAACCAAAGCTGTCAATCAAATCGTTCATTAATTATCCACAAATATGTGAAAAACCTACTTTTGCAAACTAGTCCTAGGTTTTTCGCCCGATCGGAACCAAACCAGTGCAGAAATGATCTCTGGAGAACGAATATCAATAATTATCAAAAAAAAGTTGAAATTTTGATTCACGGTCGCTAAGGGGCGCCAAAACGTACGTTAAGGGCGGAGCCACTTTTACTAAAATGGCTATAACTCCAGAACATAATAACTTATTTTCACCAAACTTGGTACACATATGTAAGGGCTCAATTTTTGGTCACGACAAAAAAACCGCGTCGATTGGCCACTAGGTGGCGCTATAACTTGAAAAAAACTTAAAAATGGTTGTAACTATGCAACCGTTAGTCTGATTGACTTGAAATTTGGCATGCAGTGTCTTGGTCCAAGGGGGCATGACATTCTATGAGGACATTGGCGTATCTCAAAAAACATGGCCGCCATCGGCCAATGAAGTTTGAGCACCTATTAGACAAGGTTAACGGAGGTTGATCGGAACGAAACTCTATGGGCATGTTCGACTCATGGTCCTAAAGGTCTGTAATAATTTTGAAAGAAATCGGCCACAAGTTGGCGCTAACGAGTTTTACGCCTCGGTAATCATGTGGTGTTTCATAAAACCACATAATATGCATATCTGTTGATAGATTTCTTCATGCTGAACAACTTTGCTTCTAGAACCAATGCTGTCAATCAAATTGTTCATTAATTATTCGCAAATATGTGAAAAACCTACTTTTGCGAACTAGTCCTAGGTTTTTTGCCCAATCGGAACGAAACCAGTGTAGGACAATTCTATGCACTCTCTAGATCAATAATTAAAAAAAAAAGTTGAACTTTGCCCTTTGAATCGCTATAACTGGGTCATTTAGAAAATGGGCGTGGCTAAATATACCCAAAAGCCTATAAAACCTAAACAAAAGCTCAGAACTTCACCAAAATAGGTGAGCACATGAAGTATATGACTCTAAAGAAGCATGCCAATTTTCGTGTAAATCGGACAATAGGTGGCGCTGTAATTGTGAAAAAACTTTAAAAAACATATGTTTCTAATGGTTTTAGATGAAAATATACATAACTTTGGATGTGTCTGACTTATTTTCATGGGAGTCACGTCTTTTTACTCCTGAATCCTTGCCGAGTCCAACGATATCAAACATGTTAGGTTTCGCCTTATGGTTTGTGCTACGTTGTGATTTAGCGCTTAAAAAACTTTTGCGAATATCTTCGAAACCGTTAGTCCGATCGAGACGAAACGAGCGTAGAAAACACGAAACCTAAGTTGGTTTACTAAATGTTTTAGCCCAAATGTCAAAATTTTGATAGGAAGTGGCAAAAAAATCCAATCAAAGTCTTTCATGGGTCATTTTTTATGCTCTCTTATATATACGTGTCTATAACTTCAAAACGAAATGAGATATTTTCACCAAATTTAGCACACATATGTATGGACACATTCTGAGGACACCCTGCAAAAATGGTGGGAATCGGGCAATAGATGGCGCTGTAACTGTCAAAAAACCTTTATAAACCATGTTTTTCCTTGCTAAATTGCCTGAATTGGCTGTAAATTGTCTTTTCTGTTTATGATCTAAATGTTTACATGTTTGCTAAATAAAATATAATACCTTTATATGTGCTTAAAGGCCTTAAATGCTTGAACCCCGGTAAATGCTGCTTGCAGCTTTAATTAGGGGTTCAAGCACGTAGTGCTGAAACCCTATTGTTATTGTGCTGATTTTTATTATTAGGGGTTCAAGCACGTAGTGCTGAAACCCTATTGTTATTGTCCTGATTTTTATTATTTTTCTTCTGCCGTAAAACGCATCGTGCAGCCAAAACCGTAAAGCCTAGAGACTTGAAACTTTGTCAGATGATAGTACAAAAATCGAGGAGAGGATGACAGAGTATGACCCCAATCGGCCAATAGGTGGCGCTACAGCGACCAAAAGTAGAAAATCGCTAATAACTCCTTGACCGTTTGTCCTAGAATCAAGTGTCTTATATCAGTGGAATCCTTGGCTCAAGCCGGTCAAAACGTATATCTCCGATTTTTTTTGCGCCTGGAAAAATTTTCCACCATTTTGAATTTTGTCCAAAACCTACTTTTGCGAACTAGTCCTAGGTTTTTCGCCCAATCGGAACCAAACCAGTGCAGGAATGTTCTCTGGAGTCTGATTATCAATAATTATCAAAAAAAAGTTGAAATTTTGATTCACGGTCATTAAGGGACGCCAAAATGTACGATGTGGGCGGAGCCACTTTTACTAAAATGGCTATAACTCGAGAATGAAATGAGATATTTGCACCAAACTCAGTACACATGTGTATGGGCTCATTCTTTGGTCACGATAAAAATATTGCCTCAATTGGCCTCTAGGTGGCGCTATAACTTGGATAAAACATGAAAACAGCTGTAAATATGCAACCGTTAGTCCGATTAACTTGAAATTTGGCATGCAGTGTCTTGGTCCAAGGGGACATGATTGACTATGAGCACATTGGTGTATCTCAAAAAACATGGCCGCCATCGGCCAATGAAATTTGAGCACCTATTAGACAAGGTTAGCGGAGGCCGATCGGAACAAAACTCTGTGAGCATGTTCGACTCATGGTCCTAGAGGTCTGTAAGAATTTTGAAAGAAATCGGCCACTAGTTGGCGCTAATGAGTTTTACGCCTCGGCAATCACGTGGTGTTTCATAAAACCACAAAATATGCATATCATTTGATAGATCTCCTCATGCTGAACAACTTTGCCTCAAGAACTAATGCTGTCAATCAAACCATTCATTAATTATTCGCAAATATGTGAAAAACCTACTTTTGCGAACTAGTCCTAGGTTTTTCACCTGATCTGAACAAAACCAATGCAGGACAATTCTCTGGACTCTCTAGATAAATAATTATCGAAAAAAGTTTAACTTTATTATTTGGGTTGCTATAACTGGGTCATTTAGAAAATGGGTGTGGCAAAATATACTCAAAAGCCTATAAATCCTAAACGAAAAGTCGGAACTTCACGAAAATAAGTGAGCATATGCCAAATATGGTTCTAAATAAGCATAACAAATTTTGTGAAGATTGGGCAACCGGTATAGATGTTATAACAGTTACAATGATGAAAAATGACAATATTCCTATGTTTATAAACGAAATCTCAACCAATCCAGCCAGCACTGAGCTCATTCGAACCGTCTAGATGACGTCTGTCAACACTATGAATTTCAGGCATTTTCATTGAATTTTCGCCGAGATATTAGCCAAAAACCAGCGGGCGCGTTTTAAAATGGCGGCCGCCAATGACGTCACAATCCCGGTACATTTTTGCTTCTAACTCAGGAACCGAAAGTCCCCGCGAGCTCAAACTCGGATGGCAAGGTCCCCTCCGGGCCCTTGAGCGGCCACATCCGTCGCGGGCCTCGGGAACGCCCCCCCGCGGATCGCGAGTTCGCGGGACCCCCGAATTTAAACTAGATTTGATTCGAGTTTGGTGCAATTTGGCCTGAGCGTTCTTGAGATATAAGCACAAAAAGATACGCATTAGACCAGGCGTAACTCCCGACCCTCACCACCCACTACCCCCGTGATGGTCTCGTTCCACATGGCCTGTTGAGCTCTATCTACCTTCTGAGTTTCAGAATTTTTCGATGTCTTGTTCCCGAGATATAAGCGAAAAACCAAATTCCCCTTTATCATTCATTCATTCATCTGGTGTCAGAAAGACAAGACTTGCACTAAGATATTCTTACCTATCATGTATTTCAAATATCTACAACAATGTGTGTGTAAACATGTTTAATGCAGTCATGGAAAATTTACAAAACCAAAACCAGACCATTAAACTGAAAGTAGTATTATTTAAACTGAAAGTAGGCTAATAACTGGTCCTTTGCTGCCACCTGCTGGTTAAAGTAGTCATATTGTTCTATAATGCATATTTAGACTTGATAAAATCACTATTAATGATTACAATCACATTTTGTCAAAATGCTAATTTTGGTTGAAGTATTAATGACAATTGTGCCACATTATGTGAAACTTTAAAGAGACTTGGAGTAAACATTTCGTTACCCATCATTTATTATGTCAATCAAATCATTAATTCAAGAATATTTTAAAAGTCTACTTTTGCATACTAATCAGGTTTTTTGCTCAATCTGAACAAAACCAGTGCAGTACAATTCTCTGGACTCTGTTGTTTAATAATAATCAAAAAAGTTGAACTTTTGCATTAGTGGATATAAAAGGGTCATTTCAAAATGTGGCCTTCACCAAGTGTCCCTGAAAGCTATACATCTCTCCAACGAATGTTCAGATCTTTCTGAAAATAAGCAAAGACGTGTGACATGACTCTAAACAAGCAATTTCATGGAGATCAGGACAATAGCTACCTCCAACAGTTAAAAATGTGTTGAATATCAATGTTCATATGTTTTGTATGTCCTGAAATTGTCATTTGCCACCAGATGGCAGTAGAAGGCCACTAATATAGTTCAACTTTTCGAGTTTTTTTCAAAGTTTTGTCATGTTATATCCCTTTTAAACTATATAAATTCTGTGATTTTTAATATCATTACAAATCACATTTTGTCAAGGTTTACCTCTTCATTTGTTCATCTGACGTATGTTTTTTTTTTTTTTTTTGCAATAATATAACATTACAATTACATTGAGACCTGAAAATGATCATTTTTAAAGGGGAAACCTGGAATAAGCATTTTCTTACCTCATTATTGATTTCAAATATCCATATCTGCAACAAAATGTGTTTATAAGCACGTTTAATTAATGTAGTGAACATGGAAATATACTTGAAACACAAAACACATACTGTTTTGACACAGAATGAAAGTGAACCAATAAGTGGTGTGTGTGTGTATGAGTAAGCATGCGTATTATTGTTTAAGCCTTTTCTTTCTCTGTGTTTGGTTTAGCATATATCATAGCTGTTCATCTGTTATTTAAGTGGTGACATGCTTGCTAAATAAAACTTAAATATCTTTCAAACTTTAAAATATCTTTTTATGCATATCTGCTTAAAGGTCTTAAATTCTTGAACCCCGGTAAATGCTGCTTGCAGCTTTAATTATTATTATTATTATTATTAGGGGTTCAAGCACGTAGTGCTGAAACCCTATTGTTATTGTGCTGATTTTTATTATTATTATTATTATTATTATTATTAGGGGTTCAAGCACGTAGTGCTGAAACCCTATTGTAATTGTTAGGATTTTTATTAGGGGTTCAAGCACGTAGTGCTGAAAATGACGTCACATCCCGGTACATTTTTGCTTCTAACTCAGGAACCGAAAGTCCCCGCGAGCTCAAACTCGGATGGCAAGGTCCCCTCCCGGCCCTTGAGCGGCCACATCCGTCGCGGGCCTCGGGGACGCCCCCCCGCGGATCGCTAGTTCGCGGGACCCCCGAATTTAAACGGCCGTAACTCCCGAGCCCTACCTCCTAGGACCTTGGGGAAGGGCTCGTTGGAAAGGCCCTTTCCCCAACTAGATTCGATTCAAGTTTGGTGCGATTTGGTCTAGGCGTTCTTGAGATATAAGCACAAAAATATACGCATTAGACCAGGCGTAACTCCCGACCCCCAACACTCACTGTCCCGGCGATGGTCTCGTTCCACAGGGCCCGTTGAGCTCTATCTACCCTCTGAGTTTCAGAATTTTTCGATGTCCTGTTCCTGAGATATAAGCGATAAACCAAATTCCTATTCATCATTCATTCATTCATTATTTTGGTGTGAAAAAGACAAGACTTGCACTAAGATTTTCTTACCTATGTAATTTCAAATATCTACAACAAAACATTTTGCGTGGCAAAATGTACTCAAGAGCTTATAATTCCTAAATTAAAAGTCAGAACTTCACGAAATTAAGTGAGCACACGCAGTTTGCGAATATTTATTTGCACTTTATTTGCACTTTATTTGCGAATATTTTCGAAACCGTTTGTCCGATCGTCACGAAACCACCGTAGAAAACACGAAACCTAAGTTGGTTTACTATATGTTAAAGCCCAAATGTCAAAATTTTGATAGGAAGTGGCAAAAAAATCCAATCAAAGTCTTTCATGGGTCAATTTTTATGCGCTCATATATATAAGTGTCTATAACGTCAAAACGAAATGAGATTTTTTTCACCAAATTTGGCACACATATGTATGGATACACTCCGAGGACATCCCCCAAAAACGGTGGAGATCGGGCAATAGGTGGCGCTATAACTGTCAAAAAACCTTTAAAACTATATATTTCTATAATGAATTGCCTGACACTGTCATTTTGTGCCACCAGATGGCAGCAGAAGGCCACTAATATAATTCAAGGTTTCAAGAATTCAATGTTTTGTCATTTAAAATCCCTTTAAACCAGGGGTGCCCAATCCTGTTCCTGGATATCTACCTACCTGCACATTTTAGCTCCAACCCTGATAAAACACACCTGAATCAGTTAATTAAGATCTTCAGGAGCACTTCATAATTACAGACAGGTGTGTTGAGCTGGGCTAGAGCTGAATTGTAGGAAGGTAGATCTCCAGGAACAGGATTGGGCACCCCTACTTTAAACTATATAAATCCTTATAATAACATTACAAATCACCTTTTTTTTAAGGTTTACCACTTCATTTGTTCATGTGACTTATGTCTTTGCAGTAAGACAACATTACAATTACATTGTGACCTGAAAATTATATTTTTTTGTTTATGTGTGTGTGTGTGTATGTGTGTAAAGCATGCTTCGTATGTATAAGGTATTACTGTTTAAACCTTTTCTTTCTGTGTTTGTTTTAGCATATATGATTTCAGTGGTACATGCTTGCTAAATAAGACAAATCCTGCCTTAAACTGCCTTAAATGCTTGAACCCCGATAAAATGCTGCTTGCAGCTTTAATTATTATTATTCTTTTTCTTCTGCCGTAAAACGCATCGTGCAGCCCAAACCGTAAGGCCTAGAGACTTGAAACTTTGTCAGATGATAGTACAAAAATCGAGGAGAGGTTGACAAAGTATGACCCAAATCGGCCAATAGGTGGCGCTACAGCGATCAAATGCGCAAAATGGCTCATAACTCCTAAACCGTTTGTCGTAGATTAAAAGAATTACATATTTGGAATCCTTGCGTCAAGGCGGTGACAAGCGTAGAAGATCAGATTTGCTCTCCGAGGTCCCGTTTTCCCGCCATTTTGAATTTTGTCCAAAACCTACTTTTCGAACTAGTCCTAGGTTTTTTGCCCGATCGGAACCAAACCAGTGCAGAAATGTTCTCTGGAGTGTGAATATCAATAATTATCAAAAAAAAGTTGAAATTTTGATTCACGGTCACGAAGGGGCGCCAAAACGTACGTTAAGGGCGGAGCCACTTTTACTAAAATGGCTATAACTCGAGAACGAAATGAGATATTTGCACCAAACTCGGTACACATGTGTATGGGCTCATTCTTTGGTCACGATAAAAAAATCTCGTCGATTGGGCATTAGGTGGCGCTATAACTTGAAAAAAACATAAACACGTCTGTAACTAAGCAACCGTTAGTCCAATCGACTTGAAATTTGGCATGCAGTGTCTTGGTCCAAGGGGGCATGATGGTCTATGAGGACATTGGCGTATCTCAAAAAACATGGCCGCCATCGGCCAATGAAGTTTGAGCACCTATTAGACCAGGTTAACGGAGGCCGATCGGAACGAAACTCAATGGGCATGTTCAACTCATGGTCCTAGAGGTCTGTAAGAATTTTGAAAGAAATCGGCCACAAGTTGGCGCTAACGAGTTTTACGCCTCGGTAATCACATGGTGTTTCATAAAATGCATATCATTTGATAGATCTCCTCATGCTGAACAACTTTGCCTCAAGAACCAATTCTGTCAATCAAATCGTTCATTAATTATTCGCAAATATGTGAAAAACCTACTTTTGCGAACTAGTCCTAGGTTTTTCACCCGATTGGAATGAAACCAGTGTAGGACAATTCTATGGACTCTCTAGATCAATAATTATCAAAAAAAAGTTGAACTTTGTCCTTTGGGTTGCTATAACTGGTCATTTAGAAAATGGGTGTGGCAAAATGTACTCAAAAGCCTATAAATCCTAAACGAAAACTCGGATCTTCACGAAAATAAGTGAGCATATGCCAAATATTGTTCTAAATAAGCATGACAAATTTTGGGGAGATTGGGCAACAGGTATAGAAGTTATAACAGTTACAAAGATGAAAAATGACAATATTCCTATGTTTATAAACGAAATCTCAACCAATCCAGCCAGCACCGGGCTCATTCGAACCGTCTAGATGAAGTCTGTCCACATTATGAATTTCAGGCATTTTCATTGAATTGTCGCCGAGATATTAGCCAAAAACCAGCGGGCGCGTTTTAAAATGGCGGCCGCCAATGACGTCACAATCCCGGTACATTTTTGCTTCTAACTCAGGAACCGAAAGTCCCCGCGAGCTCAAACTCGGATGGTAAGGTCCCCCCCGGGCCCTTGAGCAGCCACATCCGTCGCGGGCCTCGGGGGCGCCCCCCCGCGGATCGCTAGTTCGCGGGACCCCCGACTTAAACGGCCGTACCCAGCTAACACACGACGTAACAGTTACGTAATGTATTCGTACTTTTTGGTAATTTCATGACTTACTAACTGACAACGTAACTACGACGTCGCATGCCAGTAATTTCATTACCTTCAGATTACCATCTCACAACGTCGTCAGTACGACCCCCTAACGTTATAAGATTACCAAGGACGTTCCAGATACGTACTCTATTCGTAATATATTGGTAATTCCATGACTTACTAGTAACGTAACTACAACGTATGCCCGTAATATTATTACCATCAAATTACCATCTCACAACGTCGTCAGTACGACCCCCTAACGTTATAAGATTACCAAGGACGTTCCAGATACGTACTCTATTCGTAATATATTGGTAATTCCATGACTTACTAGTAACGTAACTACAACGTTGTATGCCCGTAATATTATTACCATCAAATTACCATATCACAACGTTGTCAGTACGATCTCCTAACGTTATAAGAAAACCAAGGACGTTCCAGATACGTACTCTATTCGTAATATAATGGTCATTCCATGACTTACTGGCAACGTTACAGCAACGTCATGTGCTGGTAATTTCATTACCATCATTTACGCGTTCTTTATATGTTATTATTACCAGAATTTGCCATTTAAAATGTGTAATTAAACGTCAGACACAAGACTGAAATGTCCCCTAAGAAAAAAAAAATGGCTTTTTATATATAGTGACGTGACATACAGCGCGCGCCTCCACAAATGGAGTGCGCGCCGCGCGCACAGTATGTTGACAAGAGAGTAAAGTTAATTTTTCTGAGAGAAGAATTTATTTTTCCGAGGTGACAACGAATAAATGGCTTTTATAAAAATGTATAAAGTTCACTTTGGAAAGACGCAAAACCTTTTTTTATTGTTATGTTTACGTTAGTGCTGGTGGCCGTTAGAGTTGCCATGGCAACCGGGAAAACATTCAAGCTGCTGGAGAGGACGGCGTCGACGTTTCTCCGTGTTTCTCGTCAGTTTTATAGCAATAAAGTTCAACAACTGCGTCAGATTGGTTAAGTAACATTACCCACAGTCTACCTTAAGTACTTTATGTTAATATTTTTACCTCTGTGATTGATCGTCTGAAATATATGTTGGCAAAATGGTACGATAGCATATGTTTTTAATGATACTGAGTGCAAAACGTCTTGAATGCTTTTATTTTATGTTTCGCTGTAGGCGATATGTTTTTATTTATAGTTTGGGTGTATTTCATTATTTTTATTTGGATTTTTGTTCCTGTTCTGCATGTTTTTCAAAATAAATGAATTGAATTCATTTTGAGCTCTACATTCATTGTTCACAGCTGTTGGAATAGCCTTTAAATTAGTTTGGGCAAATGAGGACATAAATTAGGTTAAACTACTGCATGTCCGCCCATAGAAAAATAAATAAATATAAAAATTACCAACTGATTACCAATACACAACCAATGATACACAACGTTGCCACGACGTCGCAGTTACTAACTGGCAACGTCACAAAGTTACGTTGTGGCAACGTATCCGGGAATTTCACTTTTCCGGTTGAGACAACGTAACTAGTTACGTCGCCACGACGAAAGTTTGGTCACCAAATTACGTTGAAGTTACGTTACAGTCACGTATTTTGGTTAGCTGGGTAACTCCCGAGCCCTACCTCCTAGGGGAAGGGCTCATTGGAAAGGCCCTTTCCCCGACTAGATTCGATTCGAGTTTGGTGCAATTTGGCCTGAGCGTTCTTGAGATATAAGCACAAAAAGATATGCATTAGACCAGGCGTAACTCCCGACCCTCGATGGTCTCGTTCCACAGGGCCTGTTGAGCACTATCTACCCTCTGAGTTTCAGAATTTTTCGATGTCCTGTTCCTGAGATATAAGCGAAAAACCAAATTCCCATTTATCATTCATTCATTATTCTGTTGTCAGAAAGACAAGACTTGCACTAAGATTTTCTTACCTATCATGTATTTCAAATATCTACAACAATGTGTGTGTAAACATGTTTAATGCAGTCATGGAAAATGTACAAAACCAGACCATTTTTAAACTGAAAGTAGGCTAATGACTGGTCCTTTGCTGCCACCTGCTGGTTAAAGTAGTCATATTGTTCTGTAATGCATATTTAGACTTGATAAAATCACTATTAATGATTACAATCACATTTTGTCAAAATGCATCACTCAATTTCGGTTGAATTATTAATGACAATTGTGCCACATTATGTGAAACTTTAAGGAGACTTGCAGTAAACATTTCGTTACCCATCATTTATTATGTCAATCAAATCGTTCATTCAAGAATATTTTAAAAACCTACTTTTGCATACTAATCAGGTTTTTTGCTTAATCTGAATAAAACCAATGCAGTACAATTCTCTGGACTCTGTTGTTTAATAATAATCAAAAAGTTGAACTTTTGCATTAGTGGATATAAAAGGGTCATTTCAAAATGTGGCCTTCACCAAGTGTCCCTGAAAGCCATATATCTCTCCAAGGAATGCTCAGATCTTTCTGAAAATAAGCAAGGACGTGTGACATGACTCTAAACAAGCAATTTCATGGAGATCGGGACAATAGCTAACTTCAACAGTTAAAAATGTGTTGAATGACAATGTTCATATTTTGTATGTCCTGAAATTGTCATTTGCCACCAGATGGCAGTAGAAGGCCACTAATATAGTTCAAGATTTTGAGTTTTTTTCAAGGTTTTGTCATGTTATATCTCTTTTAAACTATATAAATCCTTATAATATCATTACAAATCACATTTTGTCAAGGTTTACCTCTTCATTTGTTCATCTGACATATGTTTTTTTTGCAATAATACAACATTACAATTACATTGAGACCTGAAAATGATGATTTTTAAAGGGAAAACCTGGAATAAGCATTTTCTTACCTCATTATTGATTTCAAATATCCATATTTGCAACAAAATGTGTTTGTAAGCATGTTTAATTAATGTAGTGAACATGGAAATATACTTGAAACACAAAACACATACTGTTTTGACACAGAATGAAAGTGAACCAATAAGTGGTGTGTGTGTGTATGAGTAAGCATGCGTATTATTGTTTAAGCCTTTTCTTTCTCTGTGTTTGGTTTAGCATATATCATAGCTGTTCATCTGTGATTTAAGTGGTGACATGCTTGCTAAATAAAACTTAAATATCTTTCAAACTATAAAATATCTTTTTATGCATATCTGCTTAAAGGTCTTAAATGCTTGAACCCCGGTAAATGCTGCTTGCAGCTTTAATTATTATTATTATTATTCTTTTTCTTCTGCCGTAAAACGCATCGTGCAGCCCAAACCGTAAGGCCTAGAGACTTGAAACTTTGTCAGATGATAGTACAAAAATCGAGGAGAGGTTGACAAAGTATGACCCAAATCGGCCAATAGGTGGCGCTACAGCGATCAAATGCGCAAAATGGCTCATAACTCCTAAACCGTTTGTCGTAGATTAAAAGAATTACATATTTGGAATCCTTGCGTCAAGGCGGTGACAAGCGTAGAAGATCAGATTCGCTCTCCGAGGTCCCGTTTTCCCGCCATTTTGAATTTTGTCCAAAACCTACTTTTCGAACTAGTCCTAGGTTTTTTGCCCGATCGGAACCAAACCAGTGCAGAAATGTTCTCTGGAGTGTGAGTATCAATAATTATCAAAAAAAAGTTGAAATTTTGATTCACGGTCACGAAGGGGCGCCAAAACGTACGTTAAGGGCGGAGCCACTTTTACTAAAATGGCTATAACTCGAGAACGAAATGAGATATTTGCACCAAACTCGGTACACATGTGTATGGGCTCATTCTTTGGTCACGATAAAAAAATCTCGTCGATTGGGCATTAGGTGGCGCTATAACTTGAAAAAAACATAAACACGTCTGTAACTAAGCAACCGTTAGTCCAATCGACTTGAAATTTGGCATGCAGTGTCTTGGTCCAAGGGGGCATGATGGTCTATGAGGACATTGGCGTATCTCAAAAAACATGGCCGCCATCGGCCAATGAAGTTTGAGCACCTATTAGACCAGGTTAACGGAGGCCGATCGGAACGAAACTCAATGGGCATGTTCAACTCATGGTCCTAGAGGTCTGTAAGAATTTTGAAAGAAATCGGCCACAAGTTGGCGCTAACGAGTTTTACGCCTCGGTAATCACATGGTGTTTCATAAAATGCATATCATTTGATAGATCTCCTCATGCTGAACAACTTTGCCTCAAGAACCAATTCTGTCAATCAAATCGTTCATTAATTATTCGCAAATATGTGAAAAACCTACTTTTGCGAACTAGTCCTAGGTTTTTCACCCGATTGGAATGAAACCAGTGTAGGACAATTCTATGGACTCTCTAGATCAATAATTATCAAAAAAAAGTTGAACTTTGTCCTTTGGGTTGCTATAACTGGTCATTTAGAAAATGGGTGTGGCAAAATGTACTCAAAAGCCTATAAATCCTAAACGAAAACTCGGATCTTCACGAAAATAAGTGAGCATATGCCAAATATTGTTCTAAATAAGCATGACAAATTTTGGGGAGATTGGGCAACAGGTATAGAAGTTATAACAGTTACAAAGATGAAAAATGACAATATTCCTAAGTTTATAAACGAAATCTCAACCAATCCAGCCAGCACCGGGCTCATTCGAACCGTCTAGATGAAGTCTGTCCACATTATGAATTTCAGGCATTTTCATTGAATTGTCGCCGAGATATTAGCCAAAAACCAGCGGGCGCGTTTTAAAATGGCGGCCGCCAATGACGTCACAATCCCGGTACATTTTTGCTTCTAACTCAGGAACCGAAAGTCCCCGCGAGCTCAAACTCGGATGGTAAGGTCCCCCCCGGGCCCTTGAGCAGCCACATCCGTCGCGGGCCTCGGGGGCGCCCCCCCGCGGATCGCTAGTTCGCGGGACCCCCGACTTAAACGGCCGTAACTCCCGAGCCCTACCTCCTAGGGGAAGGGCTCATTGGAAAGGCCCTTTCCCCGACTAGATTCAATTCGAGTTTGGTGCAATTTGGCCTGAGCGTTCTTGAGATATAAGCACAAAAAGATACGCATTAGACCAGGCGTAACTCCCGACCCTCGATGGTCTCGTTCCACAGGGCCTGTTGAGCACTATCTACCCTCTGAGTTTCAGAATTTTTCGATGTCCTGTTCCTGAGATATAAGCGAAAAACCAAATTCCCATTTATCATTCATTCATTATTCTGTTGTCAGAAAGACAAGACTTGCACTAAGATTTTCTTACCTATCATGTATTTCAAATATCTACAACAATGTGTGTGTAAACATGTTTAATGCAGTCATGGAAAATGTACAAAACCAGACCATTTTTAAACTGAAAGTAGGCTAATGACTGGTCCTTTGCTGCCACCTGCTGGTTAAAGTAGTCATATTGTTCTGTAATGCATATTTAGACTTGATAAAATCACTATTAATGATTACAATCACATTTTGTCAAAATGCATCACTCAATTTCGGTTGAATTATTAATGACAATTGTGCCACATTATGTGAAACTTTAAGGAGACTTGCAGTAAACATTTCGTTACCCATCATTTATTATGTCAATCAAATCGTTCATTCAAGAATATTTTAAAAACCTACTTTTGCATACTAATCAGGTTTTTTGCTCAATCTGAATAAAACCAATGCAGTACAATTCTCTGGACTCTGTTGTTTAATAATGATCAAAAAAAGTTGAACTTTTGCATTAGTGGATATAAAAGGGTCATTTCAAAATGTGGCCTTCACCAAGTGTCCCTGAAAGCCATATATCTCTCCAAGGAATGCTCAGATCTTTCTGAAAATAAGCAAGGACGTGTGACATGACTCTAAACAAGCAATTTCATGGAGATCGGGACAATAGCTAACTTTAACAGTTAAAAATGTGTAGAATGACAATGTTCATATGTTTTGTATGTCCTGAAATTGTCATTTGCCACCAGATGGCAGTAGGCCACTAATATAGTTCAAGATTTCAAGGTTTTTCCAAGGTTTTGTCATGTTATATCTCTTAACTATATAAATCCTTATAATATCATTACAAATCACATTTTGTCAAGGTTTACCTCTTCATTTGTTCATCTGACATATGTTTTTTTGCAATAATACAACATTACAATTACATTGAGACCTGAAAATGATGATTTTTAAAGGGAAAACCTGGAATAAGCATTTTCTTACCTCATTATTGATTTCAAATATCCATATTTGCAACAAAATGTGTTTGTAAGCATGTTTAATTAATGTAGTGAACATGGAAATATACTTGAAACACAAAACACATACTGTTTTGACACAGAATGAAAGTGAATCAATAAGTGGTGTGTGTGTGTATGAGTAAGCATGCGTATTATTGTTTAAGCCTTTTCTTTCTCAGTGTTTGGTTTAGCATATATCATAGCTGTTCATCTGTGATTTAAATGGTGACATGCTTGCTAAATAAAACTTAAATATCTTACAAACTATAAAAAATCTTTTTATGCATATCTGCTTAAAGGTCTTAAATGCTTGAACCCCGGTAAATGCTGCTTGCAGCTTTAATTAGGGGTTCAAGCACGTAGTGCTGAAACCCTATTGTTATTGTGCTGATTTTTAGGGGTTCAAGCACGTAGTGCTGAAACCCTATTGTTATTGTGCTGATTTTTATTATTAGGGGTTCAAGCACGTAGTGCTGAAACCCTATTGTTATTGTGCTGATTTTTATTATTATTATTATTATTATTATTATTCTTTTTCTTCTGCCATAAAACGCATCGTGCAGCCCAAACCGTAAGGCCTAGAGACTTGAAACTTTGTCAGATGATAGTACAAAAATCGAGGAGAGGTTGACAAAGTATGACCCAAATTGGCCAATAGGTGGCGCTACAGCGATGAAATGCGCAAAATGGCTCATAACTCCTAAACCGTTTGTCGTAGATTAAAAGAATTACATATTTGGAATCCTTGCGTCAAGGCGGTGACAAGCGTAGAAGATCAGATTTGCTCTCCGAGGTCCCGTTTTCCCGCCATTTTGAATTTTGTCCAAAACCTACTTTTCGAACTAGTCCTAGGTTTTTTGCCCGATCGGAACCAAACCAGTGCAGAAATGTTCTCTGGAGTGTGAATATCAATAATTATCAAAAAAAAGTTGAAATTTTGATTCACGGTCACGAAGGGGCGCCAAAACGTACGTTAAGGGCGGAGCCACTTTTACTAAAATGGCTATAACTCGAGAACGAAATGAGATATTTGCACCAAACTCGGTACACATGTGTATGGGCTCATTCTTTGGTCACGATAAAAAAATCTCGTCGATTGGGCATTAGGTGGCGCTATAACTTGAAAAAAACATAAACACGTCTGTAACTAAGCAACCGTTAGTCCAATCGACTTGAAATTTGGCATGCAGTGTCTTGGTCCAAGGGGGCATGATGGTCTATGAGGACATTGGCGTATCTCAAAAAACATGGCCGCCATCGGCCAATGAAGTTTGAGCACCTATTAGACCAGGTTAACGGAGGCCGATCGGAACGAAACTCAATGGGCATGTTCAACTCATGGTCCTAGAGGTCTGTAAGAATTTTGAAAGAAATCGGCCACAAGTTGGCGCTAACGAGTTTTACGCCTCGGTAATCACATGGTGTTTCATAAAATGCATATCATTTGATAGATCTCCTCATGCTGAACAACTTTGCCTCAAGAACCAATTCTGTCAATCAAATCGTTCATTAATTATTCGCAAATATGTGAAAAACCTACTTTTGCGAACTAGTCCTAGGTTTTTCACCCGATTGGAATGAAACCAGTGTAGGACAATTCTATGGACTCTCTAGATCAATAATTATCAAAAAAAAGTTGAACTTTGTCCTTTGGGTTGCTATAACTGGTCATTTAGAAAATGGGTGTGGCAAAATGTACTCAAAAGCCTATAAATCCTAAACGAAAACTCGGATCTTCACGAAAATAAGTGAGCATATGCCAAATATTGTTCTAAATAAGCATGACAAATTTTGGGGAGATTGGGCAACAGGTATAGAAGTTATAACAGTTACAAAGATGAAAAATGACAATATTCCTATGTTTATAAACGAAATCTCAACCAATCCAGCCAGCACCGGGCTCATTCGAACCGTCTAGATGAAGTCTGTCCACATTATGAATTTCAGGCATTTTCATTGAATTGTCGCCGAGATATTAGCCAAAAACCAGCGGGCGCGTTTTAAAATGGCGGCCGCCAATGACGTCACAATCCCGGTACATTTTTGCTTCTAACTCAGGAACCGAAAGTCCCCGCGAGCTCAAACTCGGATGGTAAGGTCCCCTCCGGGCCCTTGAGCAGCCACATCCGTCGCGGGCCTCGGGGGCGCCCCCCCGCGGATCGCTAGTTCGCGGGAACCCCGACTTTAAACGGCCGTAACTCCCGAGCCCTACCTCCTAGGGGAAGGGCTCATTGGAAAGGCCCTTTCCCCGACTAGATTCGATTCGAGTTTGGTGCAATTTGGCCTGAGCGTTCTTGAGATATAAGCACAAAAAGATACGCATTAGACCAGGCGTAACTCCCGACCCTCAATGGTCTCGTTCCACAGGGCCTGTTGAGCACTATCTACCCTCTGAGTTTCAGAATTTTTCGATGTCCTGTTCCTGAGATATAAGCGAAAAACCAAATTCCCATTTATCATTCATTCATTATTCTGTTGTCAGAAAGACAAGACTTGCACTAAGATTTTCTTACCTATCATGTATTTCAAATATCTACAACAATGTGTGTGTAAACATGTTTAATGCAGTCATGGAAAATGTACAAAACCAGACCATTTTTAAACTGAAAGTAGGCTAATGACTGGTCCTTTGCTGCCACCTGCTGGTTAAAGTAGTCATATTGTTCTGTAATGCATATTTAGACTTGATAAAATCACTATTAATGATTACAATCACATTTTGTCAAAATGCATCACTCAATTTCGGTTGAATTATTAATGACAATTGTGCCACATTATGTGAAACTTTAAGGAGACTTGCAGTAAACATTTCGTTACCCATCATTTATTATGTCAATCAAATCGTTCATTCAAGAATATTTTAAAAACCTACTTTTGCATACTAATCAGGTTTTTTGCTCAATCTGAATAAAACCAATGCAGTACAATTCTCTGGACTCTGTTGTTTAATAATGATCAAAAAAAGTTGAACTTTTGCATTAGTGGATATAAAAGGGTCATTTCAAAATGTGGCCTTCACCAAGTGTCCCTGAAAGCCATATATCTCTCCAAGGAATGCTCAGATCTTTCTGAAAATAAGCAAGGACGTGTGACATGACTCTAAACAAGCAATTTCATGGAGATCGGGACAATAGCTAACTTTAACAGTTAAAAATGTGTAGAATGACAATGTTCATATGTTTTGTATGTCCTGAAATTGTCATTTGCCACCAGATGGCAGTAGGCCACTAATATAGTTCAAGATTTCAAGGTTTTTCCAAGGTTTTGTCATGTTATATCTCTTAACTATATAAATCCTTATAATATCATTACAAATCACATTTTGTCAAGGTTTACCTCTTCATTTGTTCATCTGACATATGTTTTTTTGCAATAATACAACATTACAATTACATTGAGACCTGAAAATGATGATTTTTAAAGGGAAAACCTGGAATAAGCATTTTCTTACCTCATTATTGATTTCAAATATCCATATTTGCAACAAAATGTGTTTGTAAGCATGTTTAATTAATGTAGTGAACATGGAAATATACTTGAAACACAAAACACATACTGTTTTGACACAGAATGAAAGTGAACCAATAAGTGGTGTGTGTGTGTATGAGTAAGCATGCGTATTATTGTTTAAGCCTTTTCTTTCTCAGTGTTTTGTTTAGCATATATCATAGCTGTTCATCTGTGATTTAAATGGTGACATGCTTGCTAAATAAAACTTAAATATCTTTCAAACTATAAAATATCTTTTTATGCATATCTGCTTAAAGGTCTTAAATGCTTGAACCCCGGTAAATGCTGCTTGCAGCTTTAATTATTAGGGGTTCAAGCACGTAGTGCTGAAACCCTATTGTTATTGTGCTGATTTTTATTATTATTATTATTATTATTATTATTATTATTATTATTATTCTTTTTCTTCTGCCGTAAAACGCATCGTGCAGCCCAAACCGTAAGGCCTAAAGACTTGAAACTTTGTCAAATGATAGTACAAAAATCGAGGAGAGGTTGACAAAGTATGACCCAAATTGGCCAATAGGTGGCGCTACAGCGATCAAATGCGCAAAATGGCTCATAACTCCTAAACCGTTTGTCGCAGATTAAAAAAATTACATATTTGGAATCCTTGGATCAAGGCGGTGAAAAGCATAGAAAAAAAGATTCGCGCTGCGAGGTCCCGTTTTCCCCGCCATTTTGAATTTTGTCCAAAACCTACTTTTCGAACTAGTCCTAGGTTTTTTGCCCAATCGGAACCAAACCAGTGCAGAAATGTTCTCTGGAGTGTGAATATCAATAATTATCGAAAAAAAGTTGAATTTTCGATTCACGGTCGATTCAGGGACACCAAAATGTACGATGTGGGCGGAGCCACTTTTACTAAAATGGCAATAACTCGAGAACGAAATGAGATATTTGCACCAAACTCAGTACACATGTGTCTGGGCTCATTCTTTGGTCACGATAAAAATATAGCGTCGATTTGCCTCGAGGTGGCGCTATAACTTGGAAAAAACGTGAAAACAGCTGTAACTATGCAACCGTTAGTCCGATCGACTTGAAATTTGGCATGCAGTGTCTTGGTCCAAGGGGGCATGATGGTCTATGAGGATATTGATGTATCTCAAAAAACATGGCCGCCATCGGCCAATGAAGTTTGAGCACCTATTAGACCAGGTTAACGGAGGCCGATCGGAACGAAACTCGATGGGCATGTTCAACTCATGGTCCTAGAGGTCTGTAAGAATTTTGAAAGAAATCGGCCACAAGTTGGCGCTAACGAGTTTTATGCCTCGGTAATCACGTGGTGTTTCATAAAACCACACAATATGCATATCATTTGATAGATCTCCTCATGCTGAACAACTTTGCCTCAAGAACCAATGCTGTCAATCAAATCTTTCATTAATTATTCGCAAATATGTGAAAAACCTACTTTTGCGAACTAGTCCTAGGTTTTTTGCCCGATCGGAATGAAACCAGTGTAGGACAATTCTATGGACTCTCTAGATCAATAATTATCGAAAACAATTGAACTTTATCATTTGGGTTGCTATAACAGGGTCATTTAGAAAATGGGTGTGGCAAAATGTACTCAAAAGCCTATAAATCCTAAACCAAAACTCGGAACTTCACGAAAATAAGTGAGCATATGCCAAATATTGTTCTAAATAAGCATGACAATTTTTGTGAAGATTGGGCAACAGGTATAGAAGTTATAACAGTTACAATTATGAAAAATGACAATATTCCTATGTTTATAAACGAAATCTCAACCAATCCAGCCAGCACCGAGCTCATTCGAACAGTCTAGATGACGTCTGTCCACACTATGAATTTCAGACATTTTCATTGAATTTTCGCCGAGATATTAGCCAAAAACCAGCGGGCGCGATTTAAAATGGCGGCCGCCAATGACGTCACATCCCGGTACATTTTTGCTTCTAACTCAGGAACCGAAAGTCCCCGCGAGCTCAAACTCGGATGGCAAGGTCCCCTCCGGGCCCTTGAGCGGCCACATCCGTCTCGGGCCTCGGGAACGCCCCCCCGCGGATCGCGAGTTCGCGGGACCCCCGAATTTAAACGGCCGTAACTCCCGAGCCCTACCTCCTAGGACCTTGGGGAAGGGCTCGTTGGAAAGGCCCTTTCCCCGACTAGATTTGATTCGAGTTTGGTGCAATTTGGCCTGAGCGTTCTTGAGATATAAGCACAAAAAGATACGCATTAGACCAGGCGTAACTCCCGACCCCCAACACTCACTGTCCCCGCGATGGTCTCGTTCCACAGGGCCTGTTGAGCACTATCTACCCTCTGAGTTTCAGAATTTTTCGATGTCCTGTTCCCGAGATATAAGCGAAAAACCAAATTCCCATTTATCATTCATTCATTCATTATTCTGTTGTCAGAAAGACAAGATTTGCACTAAGATTTTCTTACCTATCATGTATTTCAAATATCTACAACAATGTGTGTGTAAACATGTTTAATGCAATCATGGAAAATGTACAAAACCAGACCATTTTTAAACTGAAAGTAGGCTAATGACTGGTCCTTTGCTGCCACCTGCTGGTTAAAGTAGTCATATTGTTCTGTAATGCATATTTAGACTTGATAAAATCACTATTAATGATTACAATCACATTTTGTCAAAATGCATCACTCAATTTCGGTTGAATTATTAATGACAATTGTGCCACATTATGTGAAACTTTAAGGAGACTTGCAGTAAACATTTCGTTACCCATCATTTATTATGTCAATCAAATCGTTCATTCAAGAATATTTTAAAAACCTACTTTTGCATGCTAATCAGGTTTTTTGCTCAATCTGAATAAAACCAATGCAGTACAATTCTCTGGACTCTGTTGTTTAATAATAATCAAAAAAAGTTGTACTTTTGCATTAGTGGATATAAAAGGGTCATTTCAAAATGTGGCCTTCACCAAGTGTCCCTGAAAGCCATATATCTCTCCAAGGAATGCTCGGATCTTTCTGAAAATAAGCAAGGACGTGTGACATGACTCTAAACAAGCAATTTCATGGAGATCGGGACAATAGCTAACTTTAACAGTTAAAAATGTGTTGAATGACAATGTTCATATGTTTTGTATGTCCTGAAATTGTCATTTGCCACCAGATGGCAGTAGAAGGCCACTAATATAGTTCAAGATTTCAAGGTTTTTCCAAGGTTTTGTCATGTTATATCTCTTTTAAACTATATAAATCCTTATAATATCATTACAAATCACATTTTGTCAAGGTTTACCTCTTCATTTGTTCATCTGACATATGTTTTTTTGCAATAATACAACATTACAATTACATTGAGACCTGAAAATGATGATTTTTAAAGGGAAAACCTGGAATAAGCATTTTCTTACCTCATTATTGATTTCAAAAATCCATATTTGCAACAAAATGTGTTTGTAAGCATGTTTAATTAATGTAGTGAACATGGAAATATACTTGAAACACAAAACAGATACTGTTTTGACACAGAATGAAAGTGAACCAATAAGTGGTGTGTGTGTGTATGAGTAAACATGCGTATTATTGTTTAAGCCTTTTCTTTCTCTGTGTTTGGTTTAGCATATATCATAGCTGTTCATCTGTGATTTAAGTGGTGACATGCTTGCTAAATAAAACTTAAATATCTTTCAAACTTTAAAATATCTTTTTATGCATATCTGCTTAAAGGTCTTAAATGCTTGAACCCCGGTAAATGCTGCTTGCAGCTTTAATTATTATTATTATTCTGCCGTAAAACTGATTGTGCAGCCTAAACCGTAAGTGCTAGAGACTTGAAACTTTGTAAAATGATAGTACAAAAATCGAGGAGAGGTTGACAAAGTATGACCCAAATCGGCCAATAGGTGGCGCTACAGCGATCAAATGTGCGAAATGGCTCATAACTCCTAAACCGTTTATCGTAGATTAATAAAATTACATATTTGGAATCCTTGGGTCAAGGCGGTTAAAAGCATAGAAAAAAAGATTCGCGCTGCGAGGTCCCGTTTTCCCGCCATTTTGAATTTTGTCCAAAACCTACTTTTGCGAACTAGTCCTAGGTTTTTTGCCCGATCAGAACCAAACCAGTGCAGAAATGTTCTCTGTAGTGTGATTATCAATAATTATTAAAAAAAAGTTGAAATTTTCATTCACGGTCACTAAAGGGCGCCAAAACGTATGATGTGGGCGGAGCCACTTTTACTAAAATGGCTATAACTCGAGAACGAAATGAGATATTTGCACCAAACTTGGTACACCTGTATAGGGGCTAAATTTTTGGTCACGATAAAAAAATCGCGACGATTGGCCACTAGGTGGCGCTATAACGCGAAAAAAACATGAAAACAGCTGTAACTATGCAACCGTTAGTCCGATTGACTTAAAATTTGGCGTGTAGTGTCTTGGTCCAAGGGGGCATGATTGTCTATGAGAACATTGGCGTATCTCAAAAACATGGCCGCCATCGGCCAATGAAATTTGAGCACCTATTAGACAAGGTTAACGGAGCCCGATCGGAACGAAACTCGGTGTGCATGATCGAATCGTGCTCATGGACGTCTGTACCAATTTTGAAAGAAATCGGCCACTAGTTGGCGCTAACGAGTTTTACGATTCTGTAATCACATGGTGTTTCATAAATCCACACAATATGCATATCATTTGATAGATCTACTCATGCTGAACAATTTTGCCTCAAGAACCAATTCTGTCAATCAAACCGTTCATTAATTATTCATGAATATTTTAAAAACCTACTTTTGCGAACTAGTCCTAGGTTTTTCGCCTAATCGGAATAAAACCAGTGTAGGACAATTCTCTGGACTCTCTAGATCAATAATTATTAAAAAAAAGTTGAACTTTATCCTTTGGGTCGCTATAACGGGGTCATTTAGAAAGTGGGCGTGGCTAAATATACCCAAAAGCCTATAAAACCTAAACGAAAACTCAGAACTTCATGAAAATTGGTGAACGCATGCAGAGTATGACTATACAGAAGCACACCAATTTTTATGGAGATCGGACCATAGGTGGCGCTATAACTGTTAGAAAACTTTAAAAAACTTGTGTTTTTAATGCTTTTGGATGAAATTGTATATAACTCTGGATGTGATCGACTTATTTCAACGGGAGATATATCTTTAGACTCCTGAATCCTTGCCGAGTTCAACGATATCAGACTTGCCAGGTTTCGGAAAACGGTTTGTGCCACGTTGTGATTTAGCGCTTAAAAAACGTTTGCGAATATCTTCGAAACCGTTTGTCCGATCGTCACGAAACCACCGTAGAAAACACGGAACCTAAGTTGGTTTACTATACGTTAAAGCCCAAATGTCAAAATTTTGATAGGAAGTGGCAAAAAAATCCAATCAAAGTCTTTCATGGGTCAATTTTTATGCGCTCATATATATAAGTGTCTATAACGTCAAAACGAAATGAGATATTTTCACCAAATTTGGCACACATATGTATGGATACACTCCAAGGACATCCCCCAAAAATGGTGGAGATCGGGCAATAGGTGGCGCTATAACTGTCAAAAAACCTTTAAAACTATATATTTCTATAATGAATTGCCTGACACTGTCATTTTGTGCCACCAGATGGCAGCAGAAGGCCACTAATATAATTCAAGGTTTCAAGAATTCAATGTTTTGTCATTTAAAATCCCTTTAAACCAGGGGTGCCCAATCCTGTTCCTGGACATCTACCTACCTGCACATTTTAGCTCCAACCCTGATAAAACACACCTGAATCAGTTAATTAAGATCTTCAGGAGCACTTCATAATTACAGACAGGTGTGTTGAGCTGGGCTAGAGCTGAATTGTAGGAAGGTAGATCTCCAGGAACAGGATTGGGCACCCCTACTTTAAACTATATAAATCCTTATAATAACATTACAAATCACATTTTTTTCAAGGTTTACCACTTCATTTGTTCATGTGACTTATGTCTTTGCAGTAAGACAACATTACAATTACATTGTGACCTGAAAATTATATTTTTTTGTTTATGTGTGTGTGTGTATGTGTGTAAAGCATGCTTCGTATGTATAAGGTATTACTGTTTAAACCTTTTCTTTCTGTGTTTGTTTTAGCATATATGATTTCAGTGGTACATGCTTGCTAAATAAGACAAATCCTGCCTTAAACTGCCTTGAATGCTTGAACCCCGATAAAATGCTGCATGCAGCTTTAATTATTATTATTCTGCCGTAAAACTGATCGTGCAGCCCAAACCGTAAGGCCTAGAGACTTGAAATTTGGCCAGATTGTAGTGCTCAATTTGGGGAGAACCTATCAAAGTCTTGACCCAATCGGCCAAACGGGGGCGCTACAGCGCAAAAAACAAAATTTTCAGACATTTTTGGCTATAGCTCGTAAACCGCTTGACGTAGACTCAAAAACTGTACATCGTTGCAATCCTTGGGTTAGTACGAACAAAATTGTTTTGCGCCTTTTTTAACTCTACGACGCACCGTTTTTCCGTAAAATTGACCTGAAGCCCAAACGTACTTTCGCGAACTAGTCCTAGGATTTTCAACCGATCGGAACCAATCCACTGCAAAAATATTCTCTGGACACTGAATATCAATAATTATCAAAAAAAAGTTGAAATTTCGAATTTTGCACGAAACAATACGCCAAAAACGTCCATGCTAACATTAGCCAAATGCTATTTTTAGTGATAACTCTTGAACGGAATGGAATATCTTCACTAAACTTGGTACAAATATGTATAAGCTCAGACTTTGGTTAAATAAAAAAAATTGCGCACCTCTGCCACTAGGTGGCGCTATAATGCGAAAAAAACATAAAAACAGCTATAACTATGCAACCGTTAGTCCGATTGACTTAAAATTTGGCGTGTAGTGTCTTGGTCCAAGGGGGCATGATTGTCTTTAAGGACATTGATGTATCTCAAAAAACATGGCCGCCATCGGCCAATGAAATTTGAGCACCTATTAGACAAGGTTAACGGAGGCCGATCGGAACGAAACTCGGTGTGCATGATCGAATCGTGGTCATGGACGTCTGTACCAATTTTGAAAGAAATCGGCCACTAGTTGGCGCTAACGAGTTTTACGACTCTGTAAACACATGGTGTTTCATAAATCCACATAATATGCATATCATTTGATAGATCTCCTCATGCTGAACAACTGTGCCTCAAGAACTAATGCTGTCAATCAAACCGTTCATTAATTATTCATGAATATTTTAAAAACCTACTTTTGCGAACTAGTCCTAGGTTTTTCGCACAATCGGAACAAAACCAGTGCAGGACAATTCTCTGGACTCTCCAGATCAATAATTATCAAAAAAAAGTTGAACTTTACCCTTTGGGTCGCTATAACGGGGTCATTTAGAAAGTGGGCGTGGCTAAATATACCCAAAAGCCTATAAAACCTAAACGTAAACTCAGAACTTCACGAAAATTGGTGAACGCATGCGAAGTATAACTATACAGAAGCACACAAATTTTTATGGAGATCGGACCATAGGTGGCGCTATAACTGTTAGAAAACTTTAAAAAACTTGTGTTTTTAATGCTTTTGGATGAAATTGTATATAACTCTGGATGTGATCGACTTATTTTGACAAGATATATATCTTTAGACTCCTGAATCCTTGCCGAGTTCAACGACATCAGACTTGCCAGGTTTCGGAAAACGGTTTGTGCCACGTTGTGATTTAGCGCTTAAAAAACGTTTGCGAATATCTTCGAAACCGTTTGTCCGATCGTCACGAAACCACAGTAGAAAACACGGAACCTAAGTTGGTTTACTATACGTTAAAGCCCAAATGTCAAAATTTTGATAGGAAGTGGCAAAAAAATCCAATCAAAATCTTTCATGGGTCAATTTTTATGCGCTCATATATATAAGTGTCTATAACGTCAAAACGAAATGAGATATTTTCACCAAATTTGGCACACGTATGTATGGATACACTCCGAGGACATCCCCCAAAAATGGTGGAGATCGGGCAATAGGTGGCGCTATAACTGTCAAAAAACCTTTAAAACTATATATTTCTATAATGAATTGCCTGACACTGTCATTTTGTGCCACCAGATGGCAGCAGAAGGCCACTAATATAATTCAAGGTTTCAAGAATTCAATGTTTTGTCATTTAAAATCCCTTTAAACCAGGGGTGCCCAATCCTGTTCCTGGATATCTACCTACCTGCACATTTTAGCTCCAACCCTGATAAAACACACCTGAATCAGTTAATTAAGATCTTCAGGAGCACTTCATAATTACAGACAGGTGTGTTGTGTTGAGCTGGGCTAAAGCTGAACTTGTAGGAAGGTAGATCTGCAGGAACAGGATTGGACACCCCTGCTTTAAACTATATAAATCCTTATAACATTACAAATCACATTTTTTTCAAGGTTTACCACTTCATTTGTTCATGTGACTTATGTCTTTGCAGTAAGACAACATTACAATTACATTGTGACCTGAAAATTATATTTTTTTGTTTATGTGTGTGTGTGTATGTGTGTAAAGCATGCTTCGTATGTATAAGGTATTACTGTTTAAACCTTTTCTTTCTGTGTTTGTTTTAGCATATATGATTTCAGTGGTACATGCTTGCTAAATAAGACAAATCCTGCCTTAAACTGCCTTGAATGCTTGAACCCCGATAAAATGCTGCATGCAGCTTTAATTATTATTATTATTAGGGGTTCAAGCACGTAGTGCTGAAACCCTATTGTAATTGTTAGGATTTTTATTATTATTATTATTAGGGGTTCAAGCACGAAGTGCTGAAACCCTATTGTAATTGTTAGGATTTTTATTATTAGGGGTTCAAGCACGTAGTGCTGAAACCCTATTGTTATTGTGCTGATTTTTATTATTATTATTATTATTATTATTATTAGGGGTTCAAGCACGTAGTGCTGAAACCCTATTGTTATTGTGCTGATTTTTATTAGGGGTTCAAGCACGTAGTGCTGAAACCCTATTGTTATTGTGCTGATTTTTATTAGGGGTTCAAGCACGTAGTGCTGAAACCCTATTGTTATTGTGCTGATTTTTATTATTATTATTATTAGGGGTTCAAGCACGTAGTGCTGAAACCCTATTGTTATTGTGCTGATTTTTATTATTATTATTATTATTAGGGGTTCAAGCACGGTAGTGCTGAAACCCTATTGTTATTGTGCTGATTTTTATTATTATTATTAATTATTATTATTCTTTTTCTTCTGCCGTAAAACGCATCGTGCCCAAACCGTAAGGCCTAGAGACTTGAAACTTTGTCAGATGATAGTACAAAAATCGAGGAGAGGTTGACAAAGTATGACCCAAATCGGCCAATAGGTGGCGCTACAGCGATCAAATGCGCAAAATGGCTCATAACTCCTAAACCGTTTGTCGTAGATTAAAAGAATTTCATATTTGGAATCCTTGCGTCAAGGCGGTGACAAGCGTAGAAGATCAGATTTGCTCTCCGAGGTCCCGTTTTCCCGCCATTTGAATTTTGTCCAAAACCTACTTTTCGAACTAGTCCTAGGTTTTTTGCCCGATCGGAACCAAACCAGTGCAGAAATGTTCTCTGGAGTGTGAATATCAATAATTATCAAAAAAAAGTTGAAATTTTGATTCACGGTCACGAAGGGGCGCCAAAACGTACGTTAAGGGCGGAGCCACTTTTACTAAAATGGCTATAACTCGAGAACGAAAAGAGATATTTGCACCAAACTCGGTACACATATGTATGGGCTCATTCTTTGGTCACGATAAAAAAATCTCGTCGATTGGGCATTAGGTGGCGCTATAACTTGAAAAAAACATAAACACGTCTGTAA